>KZ105072.1:8820-115432 GCA_000504405.2 Mycosphaerella sp. Ston1 | reverse complement strand
GGACCTTGGGGATACGGGTAGAACCACCGACGAGCACGATGTCGTCAATGTCGCTCTTCTTCATCTTGGCATCCTTGAGAACCTGTTCCACTGGCTTGAGAGTCTTCTTGAAGAGGTCATTGTTCAGCTCCTCGAACTTGGCCCGGGTCAGAGTCTCCGAGAAATCAACGCCGTCGTGGAAGGCTTCGATTTCGATCTTGGTGCTCATTTGGCTGGAAAGAGCGCGCTTGGCCTTCTCGACCTCACGCTTCAGTTTACCCATGGTCTTAGCGTTCTTGGTGATGTCTGTGCTGTGCTTCTTGTTGTAGTTCTTGGTCAAGTAGTCAACGATGCGTTGATCGAAATCCTCGCCACCAAGGTGAGTGTCTCCGGCAGTTGCCTGGACCTCGAAGACACCCTGGTCAACAGTCAAGATGGAGACATCGAAGGTACCTCCTCCGAGATCGTATACGATGATCTGGCGCTCTTTATCCGTCTTGTCGAGGCCGTAGGCCAAGGCGGCGGCGGTGGGCTCGTTGACGACACGGAGGACATTAAGACCAGCGATGGTGCCGGCATCTTTCGTAGCGGCACGTTGGGCGTCGTTGAAGTAGGCTGGGACGGTGACGACGGCGTTGGTGACGGGCTCGCCCAAGTAGGATTCGGCGACTTCCTTCATCTTGCCGAGAATCATGGACGAAATTTCCTCAGGAGTGAAGGTCTTCTCCTCACTATAAGAGGGTCAGCACTCCCTCCAGCTCGAGCATTCGTTTGGACATGTTGTTGGCTTACCCCTTGACATCGACCTTGACACGTGGTTGACCACCCTTGTTGATGACCTTGTATGGAAAGTGCTTCATATCCTTCTGAACGTCTTTGTCGTCAAACTTGCGACCAATCAGGCGCTTGATGTCGTAGACAGTTCTGTGTGGATTCGCCGCGAACTGGTTCTTTGCGGCATCTCCGACAAGACGCTCATCATCGTTCCAAGCCACCCACGAAGGTGTTATTCGGTTACCTTGGTCGTTGACCAGGATTTCGACGTTTCCACCCTTCATGATACCCACACAGGAGTATGTTGTTCCGAGATCGATACCAATGACTATGTGCAGACGATGTCAGCTCCACATTGCTTGCCAGATCCAATGATGGGATTCCAATGGCCACAGGAAGGGCAGCTGGCACACCCGCCCTTGAGCTCGATAGTATGGGGCAACTTACCAGGACCAGACACGCCCGTATCCGCCTTCTCCGTGTCTTGTGCGTGTGCTGAAGGAATCATGCCCATGAAGAGCATAGGCGCCAGGAGAATGGCGCAGATGTAGAAGGCCGTCATCCAGGGCGACACTGTTGCCCTCGCGGGACTGCTCTTGTGTCCAGAATACCGCGCCATCTTAGCGAAGAGGCTGGTGAAGTGTGTGGAGGGAGGTGAGGATGAGTTGTGCTCTGGGAAGAGAGAGAGCAAGAGAGAGAGGATGATGGATGAGAAGGAGGGGAAGAAGGGCGAGTGCCGCAATAAATGAATTGAAGTTTAGTCGAGCAGAAGAAGCCACGTTCATGTTCGAGGAGCCTCCGGACAGCTTTCGGTTTCTTGCCCCCACCCCCCTGTCGGATCCACATATGGAACCTTCGAACCGCAGCACACGATCACATATACAAGGTAAGGTAAACACTATACAGGCAGCGCCGCAGCACAACACAGCCAGCTGTCACTCTACTGTGACTCCTGCTGTGGACTACTACCGTATTACTCCTCACGAGCACAAGAAGATAAGGTAGTCACAAGTCACTCTCAATTCACCACGTGGCATTTGTGCGTGTGTACCTATGTGTGTCGTGTCATACATGTACCTTAATAGAACTGACTACATACCTTATACCTTCCAATACTGATTAAGCCAATGTGCACTCACATCACAGTACACCTCATGTAGCCAGTCCTTGGTCGGGAGACTTCATGCGGCATCACAGAACCAACGCCGCAGGATAGAACTATTCTCGAGTAAGATAAATATGATGTCCATAACCTACCTATACACCACTATATCCCAGTTTCTTCATCCCAAGTGCACTCCTCCCGCATGTAGAAGAGCTGTCGACTGCACGCCTACAGTGTTCACGAGTTCGCAAGGTAGAAACGATTGTAGACAAGACTGGCCGGCCACGTCTCACGTCTCACTTCAAAAACCTCATCACAGCATATCAACAATCAGCTCCTACCTTACCTTACCTTACTTACTACACCACAAACCACCATAGTCCCTAAGGTACCTAACTAGGTACGTACGTACGTATAGATCTAACAGCATAGCGGACTTCTTCACCAACAGTCCATCATATCAAGGTACCTTACACTCATCTCCGAACCAGAACACTACCTACTAGTTAGTATTCGCCACCACCGCCTACTAGTCCTATAAGGTAAGGTAGGAGGGTAGTTCTAGATGCCGACGGGAAGAACTTGGTGCAAGCTGGCTAGGTACATGTAGCTGGTCAGTTACTCTATAAGCTTCTTGAGACAAAAAAAAGGGAAGAAGGAAAGAAACCCCTCTTAAGACAGAGTATCTGGAGAAGAGACCTTACTGAGTTTGGAATCATGCAAGAGAGAGAGAGAGAGAGAGAGGCTTCGATGTGGTTTTCTTTTGGTTTTGGTTCTCTTTCTGACAAACACGAGTCAGCTAGCGTGATGATGCTGCTGCTGGTCTAGCTGGTCTAAAGACTTCTCCCATACATGTAAGGGAAGAAAGTGTAGAAAGGTACTTTGTTATATTCGCTTCCGTAGGGAGATGTGGCTACAACAACCACAAGGAAAACGGTCAAGCGAATACAAAAAATCTACTAGGTTCTTTCCTTGTGTCATCCCAGTATAATGGCTCCGTAAGGTAAGATAGGTAGCAACGCAGAAAAAAATACTCTCTCGCTCAAAAATTTACACCTAGCCTGCTTGCTACATGTATTCTACCCAGTCAAAAAAAAATTAAAGATACTCGAATCTCGCAGGCGGACTTCATGTGGCATAGAGATCATAAAACTGTCTTGCCGCGAATTGCATCTGTCCGCCTTCGATATCAAACACCGCCAAGACATTTTTCATCCACGTTCCGCCTAAAATACTCAAGCCGCCTCCGTCAGACTGAATACCAGTCACACAGATATCGGTGTAAATCTCGACAATCATGTCCAAAGCATTCACGTAGAATATCTTCTTTCCCACCCCAACGCCAAACACGGGTGCCTTGGAGTCGCAGGCTACGAACCACGAGCCTTGGAGGTTGTCGTAATAAGCAGGAGGATCGTACAGTGCGGCAGTGGCTATCATGACTTCGTCGGGAATATAGGCCAGCGAAGTACCAGAGTCGACGATAGTGTCGGAGCCGTTGTAAACCAGAGGTGTCTTGAAAGGATTCGGGTTATCATATGAATTGAATTGCGTACTCCGATTTGCGGAATACGCGTAGCCATCAATGTAAATGGTGTAAAACGTGTACACGGCCTGGTCTTGCGCGTTGACACTCAGGCCTGAGATGGGTGTGGTCGCAAAGTACGGCGAGTGTTGGATATCCGGGATGCCACCGAGCGCGAGAACACCACCAACGGAGATGTCTCGGTCAATGGCCATGCTGAAGACGGCCGGGATGTTTTGTTGCTCGTACATGTTCACAAATAAGGGATTGTAAAATGCATTGGTGCTGGAGCCTTGCACGTCGGCGGTTGGATTGGTGCCTGTATACGCGGATGTGAGAGCACGTCCGGCAAAACCGATGAGTCCAGAAGAGACATAGTCGCCATACCAGGCGGCAATGTCGACAGTACCGAATTGCTGTCGCGGCACTGTGATTCCCGCCATGCTGAATGACTCGTAGCCCACCCCTCCATTGAGATACTCTCCGTCGGCGTAGCTGATGTTGAAATTTTGGGCTGAGATTGACGTGTATGTCGCGGATTGCGTCGGGTCGTATGCAGTCGCGAAACCACACTCTGACTGATCCAACAGCGAGTCGTCGTACGGGTCGTAACATTCGTAGCCTACCGTGGCGAGCCAGGGATCGCTACTCCCTGTATCGATGACCACCGAGTAGGGCTTGCCGCCGACCGTGACATCTGCGAGGAACACTTGACCACCGCTGACCGAAATCAAGGGCGTGGTGGCGTTCTACATTGTCCAAATCAGCGTGGTCCTGGCCCACCCCGTCATGGCAAGAGCAATAGGTAAGGTAAGGTAGGTAGCGTACCGCAGCTCGGGCTATTCCGGCTTCACCTCTCATGGCCTGAACATACACGGAACTGAGCGACGTCGCATACTTCTGTGTCAAGCCCACCACATTGGACGTGACCTTCAGTTCGCTGCTTTCACTGTGTGCCTTGGATCTGGTTCCGGGAACTCTGCTCACTGTGAACTTGTCGTTGATCGCACTTGGATGGAATCCATTGAGCCGCAATGCTGCAGCCGCACACGTCCACAGCAGCGTCAGCAGGACCATCGCAATCGTGTTGTTCTACTTGCCTCGCCAGCCTTGAGCGCAGGCAGATCAAGGAAGCAGGGATAGTGCGTGGCAGATAGAAACTGTGGCAGTTCGGCATCAACGCGTGGGGGTCTTCGGTGTTGTCGTGTTATACATCGCTGTTGCAGCTTCTAGAGAGGTCTGTGAGTTCAGTGGGCGTGCACCTGGAGGCTAGAAATCAGTTGTTGTCCGTCAAGCCTTGCATACCTCTCCCAGTAGACCGGTGTGGAATGTCAGCAGATTGCAGGTATGCATTTACGAAGGAAGTGGAAGGCAGCTTATACGTGGTAAATTGAGCATTGATCTCAGTACCATCCTGCTTCGGACTGGTTGCGTTCGTACTTTAATACACATGTGCGACTTTGCACAAACTCGCTTGAACGTAGGGGAAGATGCTCAGGATCCGCCTGCAGTGAATCTCCCAGAAGCTGTCCGTAGACCAGCATTTGCGCCCAGACGCCAGCCATTCCCAGACGCCATACAATGCAATGAAAGCATGTATTGTTACAGATTACACGGAAGAGTGTAAGCACCATCATCGGGGTGGTTCCGACCGCCATGTCGGTGAGTCCCTGAACTGATGCAACGTGGCATAATCTACCAGAGAGTGTAGCCACCGTCGATGAGGCAGTTGTTGCCGGTCATGAAGGCGGAACCGTCCGAGGCGAGGTAGACAGCGAGGTTGTTCAAGTCGTCCACAGCACCGAGGCGTTTCTGCGGCGTATGATCAACCCAGATGCGCTTCTGAGCCTCCAGGGCAGGAACACGATTAAGAGCTGTGTCCATGTAGCCAGGGGAGATCGCGTTGACACGAATACCGTGGCGGGCCCACTCGGCCGCCAACGACTTGGTCAGCTGGACGACGGCCGCCTTGGACGCGTTGTAGCACGACTGCTCCTGCGGGTAGTTGACGACGCTACCAGACATGGAAGCAATGTTGATGATGCTGCCACCGGTACCGAGACGAATCATCTCACGACCAACAGCTTGGTTGACCAAGAAGGCACCTGTAACGTTGATCTCTATGAGGCGATTCCACATCTCGATATTGTAGATCTCCGCCTTGATGTTGGAACTGGGTCATGTTAGCTTCTGGTGCGGTGAGGATGGAGTCTTGAGACTCACTCAGCGATGCCGGCAGCATTGATGAGGACGTCAATACTGCCGTAGTGCTCGACCACGTCGCGAACGGTCTGGCCCACGCCCTCAGCGTCGCGGACATCAACCTTGTAAAATCGAACGTCGATGCCGGTCTGCTCACTAAGCTCACGGGCGGCGGCGTCACCAAGCTCTGGCTGAACATCCATAATGGCGATGCCACGAACGCCAACCTCGGCAAGCGCCTGTGCCATGTTGAAACCCAGACCGCGGGCTCCACTACAATGCTGTCAGCTTCAAGTTCTGATGAGAGGTGGAGAAGATGTGACTCACCCAGTCACGATAGCGACCTTGCCAGCGAGGGTGAATTTCTTGAGGGTGGGAGTGAGGTGCTCGAGGATCTCGGCCTTGAGTGGCATAGCCGCCTTCACGTCGTCGGTGCCTGGCGGGTTGACTGGACCGGTGGCGCCGGCCTCATACTGGACAATAGTCTCCTGGCGCTCGCCCTTGCTGTAGGAGACGACTGGCACCTCAGGGTCGAAGGCCTTGGCCGAAGACGTGAATGAGGCACGTCCAATGGCTACTTTGAAGGTTTGTGGGCGAAGGACGCCGCGACCGACGCCGCGGTTGACAGCTCTCAGAGCAGAGCGGGTCAACATGACGGCGGTGATGAGGTGAGCAAGTGACAGGTGCTGTGTGCGTGTGCTGTGTGGGAATGCTTGTGTTCCTAGTGATGTAGGTTGGACGTGGGTGCTGATGAGCGGAAGAGGAGGAAGGGGGGTGAATGTCGATGTCGAGGAGAGGAATTTCGTTGAGGGGAGGCGGCGAATTTAAAGAAAGTGCGAAGGCAACAAGTGAGGCAACAATGGAAGTGAAGCAGGAAGCAACAACAAGCGACGCGTTTGGACCCACAGGAGGAGCGGGAGGCGCGCGAGCACGGAGGAAACAGTTGAACAGTCGTCGAACAGTCCTCTCAATGAACTCACGGTGACTCAAGGCGTGTCCATGGTGCGAAGGCCTCTGCTTATCAACCACGACGGCCTCGTCGAGGCAGTTAGTGTTGCCCAAATGCATGTCGCGCTCCACGACGAAGCCGCGAAATATAAGTGGGTTCACCGTCAATGCGGCGCCTCATGACCCACTACGAGGACCCCTTTTTATTGCTTGTTGTTTAGCAGCGCGACTAGAACGAGGCTAGGTGCGCCGTGCGCGAAGGGGAGCGATGTGCTGCCGACAGGCCCGAGACACTGGTGCAGCTTACGATGGAGCTTTGCACACACCAGAGCGGACTCGTGTTCGTGGTGGCCGGTGGGAGCGCTTGTTCGAGGATGGCGTCGGCGGAAGGCTCTTGCCAGCTGCTGCGAGATAGCGGCCCCCCAACCGTCACCCCGAGCGCGCAGAACCACGCCAGACACAGAGAGAGAAGAGCGCGACGCGAGAGCAGAGCAAAGGTGAAGTCGCCCCGGTCCTCGCACACACGCACGGCACGTGAAAAGCTTCCTATCTTGCAGATCCTTTTTAAGTTGGCGGCTGAATCCTGAGAGAGATTTCGGCTTCTCTCCCCTGGTAGTGGCGGAAGATCTTCATGCAGCAGCGTAGAACTGCCAGACCAGGCCAGGGCCCCCACGCCTGCAGGCTGCGGCACATCATCGTGCTCTACTGCTGGGCTGCGCTGTGTCTTCACGACTCGGCGGGTGAACACTTCCCGAGTTCTCCAGTCGTGACCGTCCACACCTTGCACCAAATCAGCGACCTCATTAACGCGGACCGCGCCTAGACGCAATCCTCCAAGGCCGCGAGGCGCGACGACGTTTGCGCACTGGTGCGTTCGTAGGCTATCTGTCAGCCTTAACGGCAGAACTGATACCGACTCGACGAACTCCGACTAGTCATCTCTCCATTCACTTGCCCGGCGCCCATAGCAGATCTGGATGACACTGTTGCCCATAAACTCTCGAAGGAATCTCGACGGGCACAATATGGTCTCGCCCGCTCCTCAACAAATACTGAACTGCAGCCATCGTGCCGCCCAGACATCTAGTCATGTGGGAGCACCGACAGTCTGTTTCGGGGAAATGAATCCAGCACGGAGACCCGGCGTAATTTTTTTATGAAAAAAAAGATTGATGGACACGTTCTTCCTGGACAGGATCTGGATGCAGCACGTCTGCATCTTAATAATAACAAACTTTGCCACCAGGAGCGTTCCGCATGCCTAGCCTGAAGCCACACCGCGTCCGAGAACCGTGCCACTGTGCAGTGCCGTTGCACATACGACAAAATCGCCGATAGTAGACTACGGAGTTGACTACCATCTTGTCTCCGGCTTGGCCTCAATGGAAGTCTTCAATGGTACAGGATGTTACACAATGTGAGTAAAGTTGTCAGATGCCCTGCATTCTGCCAATCTGAACGAAACATGCTGGCACGGAAGCGCAAAACGGATCGATCTTGAAAGTCCGTAACGCGAATGTGAGGAGTACCGGCACCAGGCACACGAGGGAATCTTTTGCTGAGCACCGAGATGCATCCCACGTTTGGCTCTCGAACCGATATGCTGCTTTCGGGCGCTGACAAAGGCTGTGGGGCCTCAACTTCTCTTTCCTGCCAAATCAAGTGAGGGCCGAGTGAATCCGCTCGAAGTATCTTGGTTGAGTCTCCAGAAGTGGAAGTGGGAGTACTTGCTTCTATTCCCTTTTGGAAAGAGCAATCGTTCCGAGGCCTATGGGATCTGCTCATAGCTTCTGGACTATGCCATGGCCGAGCAGAATGGCGATGTTCCCCTTTGATGGTCCAGAACGCACGACTGGCCGCTTGCAGGCCATGTAGTGCGGAAAGCCAGTCTCTTCTGCCTGACGAAGTAGTCCAGCTGAGATATCTGCTCATCTTCACATCTTCCGGGTCAGGCGAGCCTTCGACGATATGGTGCGTTCTGGTGTCATGGCATTCCTGACAGAGAAGTATGTAGCACAGACAGATCCCTGGTCAAAGCGAAAACGCAGACAAGTCTCCGATACGAACAGCCGAGAAGGGCTACGTCTGGGCCTTCCTTGGTCATACCTTTTGCTGGCGTGTCGTTCGTCCAAGCATAAGAGCAGCACTGTAGACTCTGGTGCATAGCTGCGGCCATATCGACAACACGCGTTGTTCCAGCCTCGAACTGGTGTTGCATATTTGTCTCTCTGGACGTCCAATATCTCCCGGTCCTCTTTTCGTCCCACGCCGTGGATGCTCATGCTCTTTCAATATGGGAGTTCTGTTCTCGTGGCGGTCGGTCTGAGTGCGGGAGAGGTTGGGGGTGATGTTCTCCGGGACGTCGACAGAGGAGTGTGGTGGTCTTGCCATTTCCACTTTGCTGGGCTGGAATTTGTGAGCAGACGATGGACCTCTTTCACGATGTGGTGCTGTCGTGATTGTGGCCATGCAGAGCTTCAGATGATCAATGGCAGCTTGTCACGGCAAGCAGTGGTTTGCTGGGCGGGAGAACACACGGTAGGCACTGTATCACTACTGAGGTATGTTTCTTTATCTACAAACGTCCGCTTCCGCCAGCTAGACCTGGCTTCTTGTCCGCTTCTCCTTCTGCGGCCGACCTTATTCCAAGTCAACCGGAATACCAGCCAGGACAGACGCCACTTCAGCTGCGTGGGTTATTGCACAGTCCTACCGCCAGAGACTCCAGTAATGCTTGGACATCTACCATAGCGTAGTTGGTAGTCGACATCCCCAAACAACAATCTCCACGGCCAGAATCTCGCTCTTCTACACCCGAGATCCTCCATTACAGCAACTACCTACACATGCATTCGATTCTTTACGGACAAGGCTGAGCAAGCAAATTCCACACGCTAGGCCCAGTCTTACTGTGTAGGTATGTACCGGAAAGCGAAAAGTCGCGATTGGAAAACATAGAACGCAAACTTCGTCGAATCCCTGCTATCGAGCGGATAAGGTCCACGTCACCGAGAATGTACCATCAATCATTTTGCACAAAATCGTGCCGAGGAGAGTAAGAATGGCTGGGAGAGCACTAAGCTACAGCAGGGGGGTTGAGCGTATGGAACTAGGTACATAGGTAAGGTAGGGTGCTGAAGCTGCACATCCATCGCCTTAGTTCTGTGCACTTACGGAGACTACATACCTTGGCATTCAGAGATGAATATAAATAATACACTTGACTCATACCTTCGCCGTGAGTTGCAGCAAGGTAACAGCATCGGGCTCGAGAGTAATTACTTTGTAGATATGACACAGATGACCATTTCTAGGGAGCCTGTACGAGATGCGGTCATCACCCTATACTGGAAACATTGCGTCGCATGAGTCAAGAATACGTTGAGAAACTATGCTGAAACGTCTACTTGACGTCAAATTATGCGAGAGCATATCGATTTCATCGAACAGCTCAGTAGAAGTCCTCCCTTCGTCACTATGGTTTTGCTCCTTCTCGACAGAAATTACAGCAGCGGCGTCACGAGCTCGAGTGCGGGATTCATGGAAGAGTATCCGTGCTACCAAACTGCAACTCTGCTACTCAGTCCCAAAGGTTGTCATCCACGACGAATTATGATTCTCGCTGTGCCACGCTTCCTGGATTGCTGGGCTGGCTTGCAGAAGGACACGATGGCCTTGAAGACGACTTGCCTGCCATCGTCGTCAGGAGCTTCCCCTCGTTCGGTCAGCAGAGCAAGCGCAGTCTCAGCTATAGATTCCAGATTGATGCCAGCATCGCAGCTCATCTTTGCGTAAGGAGCAAGATTCTGCGAGCCATCGGCATCTTCCTCATCATTGTCGCTATTAGAACCGGTCGACAGCGAGAAGTTCTGGAGTACCAAATACTTTGAGAGCTGAGCATGACGATTAGACACACTGATGTTGGCGCCAAGGTGTCAATTCTGAGGTGGAAAAAGAATCTGGAGTCGTAGAGAGAGCATCCGATCTCAGGCTGAAATCATCAAGCTGCTGCGCCAAGTTCCTGAACATATCTGGCGAGGCGTTGTTGGCATTTGACATCAAAGCCGCCGATGTTGTCCCCGCTTTCCTCACTTCTACTGGAAGTGCCATGGTGAAGATCTAGATGTACGGAAGGCAGCCAGGCCTGTGGTAAGCTAGAGATCATCAACAATGCGATATACCTTATGCAGCGATGATATAGGGTGGAAAAGCACTGTGAGTTTTTAAACAACCGAATGGAACAGCCAGTGGCCGTACCTTTGGATGATCCGGTGCGGGCCGCACCTTTTCCTGCCGCTGCGCGTTGCGAGACACAGAACGATACAATGCGCTCCCTCAGTCCCTCCATCCTACGACAATTCAATATGTGAACCAGCATCGCAGTCGCATGTCATACAATATGCGCACGGCAATATGCTGCTGACGACACGTGAATAGCGCGCGCACGGCAGGCAGGCAGGCAGGCAGGCAGGCAGGCAGGCAGGTAGGTTGCCCGGGCGTCGTGGTCAGTATCCCAGCCACCGACAGCCTCCCTCGCACTTTCCTCCCAGCCATCTCGGTATGAGCAGGTCAATAGCACTTCCACCACACGATGCATTCCTTTCTCACACACTACACTCCACTCCACTCCACTCGAACAACGCGATTGTCTCTCACCGACCGCCCCACTGCAAAACAACGGTCGTCGTCCAGCAAATACCACATCACACCCAGTCTCTACAAGCCACAAGACAGAACAAAAGACCATCATCGAACACCCTTCCAGCTTCAGAGCGCAACACCCACACGCCTGTACCACCACTCTACAAGACAGATCATCATGAAGGGCAACATCGTCATCTTCGTCATCATCATCGTGCTCTTCATCCTCTTAGCACTGATCGGATTCGGCATCTACTGGGCACAGACGAGTGTCAGCGGCGGTGGTGGAAGTGCGATAGGAGGCTCGACCACCAGTGGAGATGATGTATAGTCTCCGGCACTGGAGCAGAACGACGACAACAGCACTATATCAATTGCGAAGCATGAAACAAACTATACCTGTGCGAAACATGGAAGACATGCACACTGTCACGATCGGCACGATGTGCATATGGATATATGGTAGCGAGCCAGGAAAATCTGCATAATGATGATGATGATGGAGCATAGCGAGGCGTTTTGGGAAAAATAGCGGCGAGTCCGGGTGGCAGCTGCATGAACCTGTTGTATATTTGTATCATCTAAGATAGATACCTTTTGTGAAGAAAGAGTGGAGAGGAGGAACACCAATTGGTGCAATGTCAAGACCTTGATCGACCTCTACGTCAATTTCATTCTTTCCTGAGCATCCAGTCTAACAGCTTGGCCTCGTCCTCCGTAACCAGAGCTTGAAGCCGCTCTCGTTTCATGAAGTCGTGATCAGTGTATTCAAACCCAGGCACCACCGTCTCACTGATCAGCAATCCCTCACTCCCACCCTCCTCATCATCCGGTAGAAGAAAACTAGTCTTGTACTTGCCTCCCTCCACAATCCTAGAAAAGAGAACCAGAATCAGCATGATGTAACCATACCTCATTGACAATCAAAATACTCACCACTGCAATTTCTCTCCCTTCACAACATCCGGTCCAACAGTAAACACTTCGATCCTCGCCTTCTTTATCCACCGTTTCTCCTCCTCCAAAGAACCACAAACCCTATCATCCCCATATCCACCAACACAATTCTCAGAAGCGACCTCGTCCGCGTGGATTATCGCATACCTTCCACGGCCGCGATGGAGCGTATGGATGATTCGGGCTTTGTTGCGGTGCCACGTTCCCAAGGGAGAGGAAGGCGTCAGGAGGTAGTGGATCGTGGTGCTTGCGTTTCTAGTCGAGTCTGCTTGGGAAGTAGTAGGAGGAGAAGAAGATGAGGAGGATTTGGGGAGGGAGTTGGGGATGATGAGAGGGTCTCGGTCGGTTTCCTGTTCCATCGCATGTTCATTAGAATGGTCTTTGGATGAGGTGATTGCTACTGGGTATGCATTGCTTGCTTACTACGAAATAGCCTCCTTCCGGGTGTGCGGTCAGTCCGAGGGCTTTGATCGTGGCTTTGAGGTGCGGTGAGTCTTCGTGGGGGTCGTTCGGAGAGAAGTATGGCTTGAGGAGATGCCGGTCTGGGGTAGTTGCGTTGGCGGCCATGACGGGAATGTGTGGAGAGTGGAGGCTTGATGTGAGACTGGAGGTGTTAAATTGCTGGGAAAGACGTGAGAGTCAGAAAGGAAGAGGCAGTGGCGGTGGAGGTGCCTTCCGTGACATGCAGTCTGCTGACTGCACCTGTTACACCCTTATCGGCAACTCCTCATCTGAAGATGAAATTCCCGAAGCGTCTCGAGGCTGTCTGAAATCATCTCTCTACTCTATGTAGTGTTGACCCGTTGTGTTGAACTTATCCTTCGTTGCTCAGATGAGCAAATAAGTACATCCTATCCTTCAATCCAGTACTACCACACCAACCTCAAACACTCCGCTCGTACTCAACAGATCCTTCTTCACAGCCTCGTTGATGGCACGATCAACACCAAGTATCATCAGTGCCTCGTTCGCTTTCCCCTGCGGATCTGCCTCCGCAGTATCACCAGCATTAGACGGCTTCCCATCATCGATCGGAGCAACACTCATGAACTTGATGTTGACTCCAGCTTGACCTAGTTTCATACCCACTGTCCCAATCTTGCCAGGAGAGTCATAGTTCCTGCAGATCAGAAGCGTACCTTGAGGCACAAATTGAGTGCTGAATCGTCCAAGGCGTGAAATGTATGGGGAATTGTTCGATACGAAACCGGAAATGACTTGATCTTCGAGCTTCTTGACACGACCTGCCGTAGAAGACGTACGCTCGATCTCAGGACGAGCCCTACTTGAAGAAGGAGACCTGGGATCATGACGGGCACGCCTAGAAAGTAGAAGGTCGAACGGTGAGCAAGCATTCATGGAACCCTAGACGAAATTCCTCCGTGTTCATTACCGCAGCGGGCACGAACTCAGTAAGACGCCGAGAAAGCGGATGCCTTCGCCGTAACATTTTACTTACAGTGTGACAGAGGCAGAGTAGCCCTCATCCTCGTCTTTCTCTCTCGCCCGGTATTCACTCACTATGATACCGCGCTCTTTGGCGACCAGCTCGGCATTGACAATGTTTATGTTTGTGTTTTCGGCGCTTGTGATGGGTTGGAGTAGACCTTTGATGAGTGCGGCAAACAGGGGCTTGGTTGTGGTTGTGCTGGCCAGAGTGCCTGAGTATTCCAAGTCGAATGTTGTGCGAAGGCGTTGAGTGGTATTCGAGGATCCAAAGTGTTGCGTGTAAAGGCTGCCCATCTTTTCCATGAGAGCCACAAAAGGGGCGAGCGTGCGAAACTCGTCTGCGAGAATGATGGGTGCATTCACTGCGCTGCGTGGAAGTTGTCCTGCTAGGATGCTGATGCACTGTTCACAGACATCGATGGACACGTTCTCCTGAGCTTCGACAGTGGAAGCACCTAGATGCGGCGTGGCGACTACCTTTGCGTGGTTGATGAGCTTTGAAGCTGCATCGCCCTCCTTGGGCGGCTCAGAGGCGAACACATCGATTCCAGCGCCGGCAATGACTCCAGTCTCCAATGCTTCTAACAAGGCCGCCTCATCGATGATTCCGCCTCGAGCTACGTTCAGCACGCGAGCAGTCTTTTTCATTTTTGAGAGTTCCTTCAGACCTATCATGCCTTTGGTGGAAGCAATCATTGGCAAATGGATAGTGAGTATATCGGCCTGTTCCAGCAGTTCATCGAGTGAGTCTACAAGTTCAACGTTGGCAGCAGCCGCAGCAGTTAGATTAGCATACGGATCATACGACACCACGTTCATGCCCAGCCCGCCAGCAGCACGGGCTACAGTCAATCCAACCTTTCCAAGTCCAACCACACCCAGAGTCTTGCCCTTTACCTCGATGCCGACCAGCTTGCTACGCTCCCATTTGCCAGATTTGATGCTGACTGACGCGGCCCCGATGTTGCGAGCTACTGCCATCAACAGAGCAATTGTATGTTCGGCAGCGGCATTTATATTGCCTTGCGGACTGTTCACAACAATAATGCCGAGCTTGGTGGCTGCTTCTAGATCGACATTGTCGACTCCCACTGGTTTGCCATGTTATTGGATGATCAGTAGCGCCAAAGTTGTCAACACACCTCCTGCTCTTGCTACCACACGTCTGAGTGAGTCAGAGATAGGTCAGCGGCTATCTTACTTGTCTAGCGATAGTTGCATGTTCGTACAGCTTCTTTCCTGCAGTAAGAAGGGACGCAGTGACTTTGGTCTCCGAACGAATGATGAGAGCATCATACTCTGGTATGATCGCTTCGAGCTCATCTGGGCTCAGAGCATTCTTTTCGTGCACCTCGAGGGAAGCCTGGAGAAGTTTGAGGCCGTCTGGGGATACTTTCTCCGGAATGAGCACCTTTTTGGTAGGTTCACTCATGGCTTTTTTGCTTGTTTGCTGGAGCTCAGGCGCTGATCGAGGAAATGTATGAGGACACTGCTTGCAACAGACAAGAGCAAGGAGCTTGCTTTATGTGCATTTTCCTAGTTTCAAGGATCGGTAGTGCAATCAGATCATTGGCAAGCGATGCCGGCAACCATTATTGATGTCGTCCTCAAACTCAAAGGTCCAAACTCATTGAGAGCTCACCCCACATCGTGATACACGTCTGCCAAACCCCGCTGGAGGCAGATTTGACATGCGGCTCGTTTGCATTAGTTCAGCCATCACCTCTTTGTTGCGTTTCCGAGACCCGCCAACGCAGGACACATTTCTCAGCCAAGTCCACGCCCAACTACATAGTCATCGAGCCTTGCGGCATTCGGAATCCTGTCGTCTCGAAGTCTCCGAGGACAACATCCGCCAACGCATCAAGCTTCTTCCGCTGGAGCTTGAGGACGTTCGCAGCTACTTTGCCCACACTCTCATCTGGCACGGCGGTCGGCGTGGCGTCAGAGCTTCCGTTCTTCTGGTTTGGCAGCAATCTGGTCCCATCTGCACGTTCTGCTGTGATACTCTTTACAAATGCAGCGCGTCTTGGAGGTACGCCGCCTTCTAAGACAAGTAGGAGCTGTGCCTGGATCTGCCGCATGATGATGTTGGACACCTCCGACTCAATTGTCAAAACATGCAAACGATTTCGCTCGCCATCTTCTCGTTTTTCGCCTGGAGCGTCTGCTTCATAGTCCCGCGCTGCATCCTGGTGTTGATGCTCCTGCCAGCAGATAGCTGCAATGGCAGCCTGTTTCCGTAGATCGTTGATGTCCACGGGCTGACTGTACGCCAGCAAGGTCCCATTTGGGGTCATCAGATACCATCGCTTGCAAAGCCTGTCACTGTTGCGCGACAGCAACTCGCTGATCGCCCGAGAATTGAGCATGCTGATTGAAAGGTAGGACGTGTCAGGCTGGTGCTCGTGCTTCACTCCATCCTTCGACGTCCTCAGAAGGAATATGCTCGTGGGTTCTGTCTACTCCGTGATGTTGGTTCCAGCTGAGACGTGTAGTGATGTCGATAAGTAGTTATCTTGAGTCGTAGGTACATGAGGTTCGAAGATTTGGCTGGATGCTAGTAGAAGGGTAGGAGAACTATGGTTCTAAGCAGCAACCCGACGGTTTTCCCGTGACGTGGAAAGCTAGGTAGTTCTGAATCGTGGGCAACCACATGAATTGCCAGCCCAGCTTCACCACCACACCTGCCACTGAACAACACCCAACCGCCTTTCACGCCCTTCACCCCAATCTCGCTGCTGGCGGCGCTTGTTTTCCACCTCACTGCCGCTTCACGACCTCGCCGCCCCGCCCCGCCCTTCACGCTCGCTCGCCGACCCCCCAACGCGCTCTACTGATGGGGCATGCTCATGTCCATGGATGAGTATGAACAACACCACTGACCCGGCCACCCACTCGATCACCAGGTACGATCGCTCGCTTGCTTGCTTGCTCTCAGCTGCGACTTGCCAGCGCTCCGTCGTCATCACAAAGCGCGGACTTCAACTCCGCCGACTTGCACACTGTCTGCTGCTGCCGCTGCCGTGCTAAGCAAGAACAACACAAGTCATCGACGACTGGAGGCTGCGGATTGCAGCTGCCCTCTTCATCTACACCCTTCTCCTCTGCTTCCTCCTCTCTCGCCCCTGCATCACCGCCAGTCTGACTCTCATGCCTCAAAGCCAGCGAGTGACGCGCTCCGCGACAGCGAGGCTGCACGCCGACCTCGACAGCATCGCCGCCGCCAACACCACCACCGCCGCCACCAACCCCAACTCCAGTACTACCGCCAATACTGCTAGCGCGTCTCACAGCGATACCCCATTAGCTGTTGCCATCGCCCAGCAGTCATCCGCCGCTGCTGCTTTCGACACGCCGTCGACTCGTGCCACCCCTGCGCCTCGCAAGCGAAAGGCCCCCGCCGACCCAACTCCACCGATCGCTCGCGAGCAACGTAAGACTAAGCGTCCACGCGGCAGCCATCACCACGACACCACTGAGCCACTAGCTGAGCCCGATACTGCACCACCTGCAGCCGAGGCCGAGGCGGCACCAAAGCGAGGCAAGCGGGCGGTAGCCGCCGTTATGTCCAGTACTGGGTCTGCTGCACCATCACGGTCCAGCCGTCGAGGCAGAGCTGACATGGACAGACCAAACTCTGGTTCATCCGCCGACACATCGCCACAGCAAGTTCCGCGTGACTCGTCCCGCCGCAAGTCGAGCCGCCGCAAGTCCAAAGAAGGTGGGTCAGGCAATCCGACGAGCCTCCACCCACCTACTGATGCACAAACAGAATCGACTCCGACAGGTTCCGCCGCTCCAAGCAGGAAGTCTAGGAAAGGCTCACGCAAAGATCAAGATGTGCTCATGAAGGATGTGGAAGACAAGGCTGCGGAGCCATCACAGGGTCTAGCGGATGATGAGCAATCACGACTTGATGCTGAAGTGGGAGCAGATGGGACTGACGATCAGGCTCCTCCAGATCGAGCTTTCAGTGCTCAGGACGCTCAGGACCAGCTCGATGCTCTGGACCGCGGCGAAGATCCTTTCGCTACTGCTACTGGATATCTCTCGCGCTTTGGTGGCCACTCCGGGCTGTCTAGTAGCCTAAGAGCACTGAGCGGCATAGTCTCGAGCACCCATGGTCGCTTACGGAATATATTGGAACAATTGCGCACAAAAGAAGATCCTTCGGTTCAGATGATAGCATTGCAAGAGCTCTCGGAGCTTCTATTGATCTCCAATGAGGACAATCTCGCCGGACACTTTGCGCCAGACCAGTATGTGAAGGAGCTTGTCACGCTGATGCAACCGAACGAATTCACTGGGGAAGAGAATCCAGAGATCATGCTACTCGCTTGCAGATGCATCGCCAACATGATGGAGGCTTTGCCAGCATCCACGGCCAGCGTCGTCTACGGAGGCGCAGTACCTGTGCTGTGTCAAAAGCTGCTCGAGATCAACTTTATTGATCTTGCAGAGCAAGCTCTAAGTACGCTTGAGAAGATCTCCGTGGAGTTCCCGTCGTCCATCGTTCGCGAGGGTGGTTTGACTGCTTGTTTGACCTACCTCGACTTTTTCCCAACAAGCACGCAGCGGACAGCTGTCGTCACTGCCGCCAACTGTTGCCGCAACATTCCAGAAGAATCATTTCCAACTGTACGCGATGTGATGCCAATTCTGCTCAACACTCTGACGAGCAATGATCAACGAGTCGTCGAGCAGGCCTCTTTGTGTGTCTCACGTGTCGTGGACAGCTTCAAGTTCCACGACAGCAAACTCGAAGAGTTGGTCAGCGCCGACTTGCTGAAGGCTATCCTACGCCTCCTACTCCCGGGCTCGACCAATATGATCGGACCAAGCATCCACACTCAGTTCCTGCGCGTGTTGTCCACCACTGCACGTGTCAGCGCAAGACTCTCAGTAGAGCTACTGAAGATGGACGTGGTCGATACCCTATATCAGATTCTTACCGGCGTGTCACCCCCAGTTGGCTTGGAAGGAGTTGCCACGAAGATCGACAAGAACATCATTATGCAAGCTATCATTCGAACCCCTCGCGAGCAGATATTCGAGACCCTGAACGTCATATGCGAGATCTTACCAACCGTTTCACAAGAGAGCCTGATGTTCCTGGATGACTTGCAAGACGCTGGCTATACAGGCCCAGAGAACGCATCCATGTCGACACGCTCGAAGACTGTGCCAAACGACAAGCGTGTAGAGTTGCTCAAAAGCTGTCCCAACGAGGTGAAGCGATTCGCCATCATCCTCTTTCCAACCTTAATGCATGCTTATACGAGCACGGTGAACCTTGCAGTGCGACAAAAGGTCCTCACCGCCCAACTCAAGATGCTTTCCAACCTGGACACCGCAATTTTGGAGGATGCGCTTCGGGGTGTACCATTCACCTCACATCTCGCCTCTATTTTCTCGCAACAGGATAACGCGTCTCTTGTTACGTTCGCGCTCCAGGCTGCTGAACTTCTCCTGAAGCGGCTAGAGTCCGTCTACCGACCGCAGTTCTACCGCGAGGGTGTCATCGCAGAGATCGCGAAATTGGCAGAGCGCTCGCTGAAGACACCCATTAACGCTGATGTAACGTCGCAGCCAACAGCGGACGAAGGTCCCGCACCGGAGACTGAAGAGCCCGAACAGCACGAGCCGAACCACGAGTTTGATGAACCCGAACTCATCGAAGTTGAAGTCGACGACGATGACCAGGACAACAACGCCGAGGATGATGACCGTGGAGAACAACCAGAGCCGAACGAAGATGACGATGACGACGACGAGGGAGATGAAGAGGAGGAAGAAGAGGCAGAGCGTCGCATCGCACGCGAACTGTCTCTGGACTCCGTGCCGTCTCCCCGACCTCTGCACCTTCTTGTCGATCCCCAGGACGTGATTACCCTGCGAGCAAAACGCTTCATGGCGGCTCATGGTGAGGGAGGCAGCGATGAAATGCGGCTGAAAGCGACCCAGGTTCTCGATGACATTAAGCAACTGGCAGAGCAATTGCTGTCTTGCTACGCTACGCCAGTTAGAGGCAATGGTGCTTTACTGTTTAAGCGACTGGCAAAATACTTTGATGGAGATGCACTGGAAAGCATCACAAGCTACGAGCTGATGACCTCCGGAGTCGTGGCGGTGCTGTTGAGCATGTTTAATAACGAAGACGAACAAGCCGCGACCAATGCACGTGCCGACTTCCTCGAAGTCTTCATGGCGGAGAAGGACGGTCGAGCTCTGGACGGAGATGTGGAGGTTCCTTCCACGCCATTCGGCGCCTTGGTACACAAGCTACAAGAGCTACTTAGCCGGGCAGAGCATTTCGAAGTCATCACTGTCCACCACAACGCTTTTGAAAGCAACAAAGGCAGCGCAGCATCTATGCTCGCCAAACAGCTTCGCTTGAAGCTGGTCGCCGACGAGGACTCTGGGATTCCTCGAGCTTATCGCAACATCATGGTATCAATCCATGCCATAGCCACGTTCAAGGCGCTGGATGAATACTTGCAACCTCGCATCAGTATGTCTGAACGTCCCCGCGGAGCTCGGCGAAGCGACATGTCAAGTGCAATGGCTGCCTACGCTGCCGCCATGGCCAGTAGAGGGGAGCGAGGTCTGCATCCTCTGCCAGCTCTTCCAGCTCTAGGCAGCTCGAGTTTACCAACTAGAACTGCCGGCAAGAAAGCCCCGAGAAGAGTCAAGACTGAGCCGGTTCCACAGTCGGAATCCAGCAAGGTCGAGGAAGGCGCTTCTAAGCTGCGCAGGTCGTCCAGGAGACACTCTGCGCAGACCCCATCGGCGTCTGCACCTTCGGCCGGAACTCCTGTAGTACCTCCAGAGCAAAATTCACAAGAGGGCCTCGAATGTGCCGATGAAGCTCACATCTCTGATGACGACGATGACGACGACGAGTTGGATGCTGACTTGGATGCTCTTGTAGACGACCTTGAAGAAGGTGCACTCGAGCGCGCCGAGCCAGACCCATCTGCAGTTAGCCTCGAAGTAGCCAACTCTGGCAAGGTAACAGCTCGCACAGAAGATGGTGCTAGAGTCTCTACGCCATCCCAGGGTGCACCTACTCCAACTGGTTTTGACCGCATGTCCGCAGCTGCAAGATTGGCGGCAGCTCGCGAACTGCTGTCTGATCCGTCAGGATCCATGCGCGCCGCTCTGAACTACCCATCCGCCCCACAGACACCACGTCAGGACTGGCACATTGTCTTTACTGTCAATGGTCAGCCTATTGCCAGCGACACTACCATTTACAGAGCCTGCCATTTCAACCAAGTCCAAGGAGAAGATGTCTCTAGTCGGAACATCTGGTCCGCTATGCATACGATATCTTTCAAGAAGGTCCCTGGCCCAGCACCGAAGGATCGCGATGTAGAAACTCCTCCACCCGTCTCCGACGATAGATCGTCATCGAGTGATCTGCCACCCTCTTTGAGCGAACATCCCGTGACCGCGGAAATTCTGCGCTTGATGAGCATACTTCACGAACTCAACGCACACATCGACGACGTGTTGCCCGAGAGCAAGGCAGCGTTTAAGGTCGCCGCTCAGCCGGTGTCTCTGTTCGTCAACGCAAAGCTGACCGCAAAGCTCAACCGTCAACTTGAAGAACCGCTCATTGTGGCAAGCCAGTGTTTGCCTAGCTGGAGTGAAGACCTTGCGCGTTTGTATCCATTCTTGTTTCCATTCGAGACCCGCCACCTGTTCGTGCAATCGACGTCTTTCGGGTACTCTAGACTCATGTCCCGCTGGCAGACTGGTCAGCAGAACGAGCCCACACGTCATCGCGATGAGCGTCCTTTCTTGGGCAGAATCCAGCGCCAAAAGGTGCGGATCTCGCGTAGCCGCATTCTCGAATCCGCGATCAAGGTGATGGAGCTGTATGGTAGCTCGTCTAGTGTGCTAGAAGTTGAGTACTTTGAGGAGGTGGGCACTGGTCTGGGGCCTACCCTTGAATTCTACTCTACTGTCTCCAAGCAGTTTTCCAAGAAGAAGACGAAGCTATGGCGTGAGAATGAGTCGGCTGATGGCGACGAGTTTGCTTTCGGCAAGCGGGGTCTGTTCCCGGCGCCGATGAACGAGGAGACCGCGCGTAACGAGAATGGCCAGCGCGTGCTGCATCTGTTCAAAATGCTCGGCAAGTTTGTGGCGCGCTCCATGCTGGACTCACGCATCATTGATGTGTCCTTCAACCCGACCTTTTTCCGCATTGGCGATGGCTCGACCACCGTAACACCGTCGCTTGGCGCTGTAGCAGCTGTTGACGCAGATCTTGCCAAATCTCTCAAGATGTTGCGCCAATTTGTCACGGCGAAGCAGCGCATCGACGAGAATCCAAACCTCACGCCTGCGCAAAAGGCGCAAAAAGCCGAGCAGATACGCGTGAACGATGCGAAGATCGACGACTTGGCGCTCGACTTTACACTTCCCGGGTATTCGAACATCGAATTGCTACCTAATGGTGCCACTATCAATGTGACCATTGAAAACATCGCGGAATACATCAAGAAAGTCATCGACTTCACCCTCGGGGCTGGTGTACAGAGACAGGTCGATGCTTTCAGAGCTGGCTTCTCTCAGGTCTTCCCATACTCGGCATTGAAGGCATTCACTCCAGATGAGTTAGTCATGCTGTTCGGTCGTGTCGACGAGGACTGGTCGTTGGAGACGTTGATGGACTCTATCAAGGCAGACCACGGCTTCAACCTGGACAGCAAGAGCGTCCGCAACTTGCTGCAAGTAATGTCCGAGTTTCCGCCGCAGTCGAGGCGTGACTTCTTGCAGTTCGTTACGGGCAGTCCGAAGCTGCCAATCGGAGGTAAGTCCAAGGTCCTACCTACTATCCTACGGCTCGCCGTGGTCAAATGATTGCTAACATGTCGACAGGTTTCAAATCTCTCACGCCTATGTTCACAGTCGTATGCAAGCCAGCTGAGCCACCTCACGGGTCCGATGACTTCCTGCCCAGCGTCATGACTTGCGTCAATTACCTCAAGATGCCAGACTACAGCACTCTCGAAGTGCTCCAGAAGAGACTCGGCACAGCAATCCGAGAAGGACAAGGAGCCTTCCACCTTTCATAGACAACCTCTACATGATGGGGCCTTAACTAGCATGAAGCTAGACGATCATTCGCTTTAGCGTGGGTATGAAGACGTAAAAGGGAATTGCGTCACGTGTATGTACGGATAGCATTATCAGGACAGTCCCTGAAGCTCATGAAGAATGAGAAAAACGGTCATTGGTAAATTGCATTCATTTCACTCCTGTGTTCTTTTGGTCTAGTACTCCATGGCGTCCTCAAACAGGCTACGCAGCTGTTCGCGTTCTGCGGACTGATCGCTCATTTCCAAGTTGGGAGCCAGCATCAATACACGGGCCTGCGGGATGGTGCCTTCGACGAGAGTGTCAATGTGCTCCCTCTTGAAACCCATTTGTTTCAATCCACGAGGTTGGTCACCCAATCCTACCAGGAATTTGGCCAAAGCCTCGGACAGGACTTCGCCGGCGCTCTCCTTCTTCACGTTCGAGACATCGACGCCGAAGCATTCAGCGGCCGCCAAATGGCGTTCTGGGTTCGAGGCTCCCGTGAACTTGAACACAGCAGGTGCACTCACAGCGACTGACACGCCATGTGGAATGATGGGTGTTTGCACTTGATAGCCTGCATGCTGATAACCTGGATTCTGACTGGAGATGGGGTACGACATGCCGTGACACAAGTGCACACCTGCGTTGCCAAAACCGACTCCCGCGAGGGTCGCGGCGAGGAGCATTTTCGATTGCGCTTCCCAGTCATCCGGGTCCTTGACGGCTCGTGGGAGGTACTTGACTGTATCTCGCAGGGCCTGGAGGGAGAAGATGTCGCTGATGGGATTGGCGCCTTGGTAAGCAGGTCTGTTGATGGGATTTGTAGGTCGGGGAATGCGTTCGTGGTAGGGAATTGCTGTCCAGGATTCGAGACTGTGGCAGAGCACATCCAGACCAGAAGCGGCGTGCACGGCTGATGGCATGGTTCGGGTGTTGTAGGGGTCACATATTCCGAGGGTGGGCTTCAGGTTGCGATGTGCGATACCTGTCTTTGCTTTCCTGGATACGAGATCGAAAATGGCAGTGCCGGTCGTCTCAGACCCAGTTCCTGCGGTGGTTGGGACGGCGATGAGTGGCTTCAGCTTGGAGGTGATAGGCAGTCCTTTGCCGAGCGGAGCGTTGACGAAGTCGAGGAATTCAGCATCCGGGAAGGTAGTGTACAGGTTCATAAGCTTCGCGGTGTCCATGACACTTCCACCGCCCACAGCGAGGAATGCATCAGGCTGGTGTGGCTTGCAGTAATCGATGGCTTCCCGAATGGAGTAGTCCTTGGGCTCAACCTTGACTTTGTCATATATCTCGTATGCAATGCCCTCACGCTCAAGACCCTCGACAACTTGCTTCATCGCATCCAGTTTCAGGACAGTAGAGTCAGTCACCACCATGACCTTCTTGGCGTCCATGTTCCTGAAGTCCATGCCGACTTCTTTAGTGACTCCCGGACCGAAACGAATGCTCGAGGCAGCCATTTCGAATGCATATTCCTTCTGCTGCGAGTAGTCCACTGGCGTCGCGAGACTTCGCACGCGTCCCGCATACGGATTGTGGCCATGATGATGATGGCCCGGATTCGAATGCGCTGGACAAGTACATGTTCCCGAGTTGACTGCTCGGAGAAGATTGACGGCACGCTGTGCTCGCGTCGGAGCAACTCTGAGAATCGCCATGGCTTGCCAATAATCAATGGACACTGAGGCGTGGAGGCAAGTGATGTTGCGAAGTGGAAGACGACATGATCGACATGGTATGGACTCGATGGAGCGAGCGGCTCTCCGGTGGCGGGGCTGCATCATGACCCCTCGGGCAACTTATATATACTTCTGCGTAGCCGCGGGATCTCGAAACAGATATTACCCCTTTTCTTTTCTTCGACAATACATTTCCTTCTTTCCATCTCGACTATGATCGTTTTCATTATTACTGGCTCCTTTTTATTTCACCTGATCATCCTCGCAGCCATTCTTGTGCGTTGAAGGAGAACTTGGCAGATACGCACTTTCTGATGCAGAACAGCCCATCCCAAACCTGTCTCCATTGTCGTCACGGTTGTCTCGTATAGTCCTACTTGATAGCTGGCTACATGAACTCCGGGCGCGTCTGAATATCAAATCAAGAAGTATACCTCTTCCCTAGAGTCACCTTTGTAGAGACCGCGATGGGACGCTAGCAAAATTACCATATCGAGTAATACATGTAATACTACTACATCAGCTCAGCTGATCGTTGAATGCCCTCAAATCCCAGCCTTCCAGATCGAGCGATGCGAAGGTTTGTTAAATACTATGAAAAGTATGCGTAAATTGCCCAAGGACGGGATATATAGCAGGAGCAGGTATGCAGACGAAAGAGATGCTGAAGAAGACTTTCGAAGAAATGCCTTGATCGACGATACGCATTTGCGTACAAATCGCCAGTATACTGCTCAATGATGATGTGCTTTTGTCATCGATGAACTCGTTCAGCGACGGTTTCCCACGAGGTCAGGCTCTACGATGTCAGTGGCCATACAATCAATATCTCTGCTGTGAGATATTGCATCTGGAAACAGATATTTTCCTCCTCGCTCTCGAGTTAATTCCTTGAAGCCTAGCGATGTCTGCCTGAGAGGCTTTGTCGTATATTCTGGCCGGCACGTTTGATGTGTCCAACGTGTGAATTGACTCAATGCGTACCAGGTGCACAAGAGAGCGATCGCTATCGTATTCAGATGCCCGCTCAATACCAGTTAGGCACTCTTCCGTATGCCGAGTAAAAGGCATTGCACCCAACTTCTTGTGTGACGATGACTAGTTCGACAGGAGATAGAAGAGTCCAAATAGAAATGCATATTCGCGCAATTGAACCACAGGGCAAACAGAATCATGCATCGCTTCTGCTTGCCAATCCTCATTGCTCTGGGACAGTACGGAGACACGTGAGTAGGAGGAGTGCGATGGAAGCACACAACTCGCAGGATCAGAGATGATGGCACCAGATATATATAAAGTAACTGAACAGGTTACATACCTTCCATTCACCTTACTTCCTCACCCACTCACCCCTCAAATGCTCCACAGCCTCTTCCACGCCAACAACATCCGCCATTTTCGCATCCATATCAAACAAATTCGCATCATGAATAGCCGCACTGCGATCTCCACACGCATCGCCCACGACCATAGGTCTGAAATTATTCTGCAAAGCATCCAACGTCGTCGCTCTCACACATCCACTCGTACTCACGCCACAAATCACGACAGTATCCACGTGCAAATAATGCAAGAGACCGCACAGTTCCGTCCCAAAGAACGCACTAGCATGCCGTTTGAGGATCACGTGTTCGTTCGCGGTGGGTTCGAGGCCGGGTAAAAGGGTACTGTAACCGTGTTGGTCGTGGCCTTGCAGCCATACGTCGATGACTTTGGCTTTGTGGTAGAAGAGTCCGGCTTCGGACATGTCTTTTTTGGTGTATGAGACTTGAGTGTGGATGATGGGGATGTCGGGGTTGGAGCGAGCTGCGGATAGGAGAGCTCGCATGTGGTCGGGAGAGGCTGCTGCTGAGGGATTGGAGCTGCAGTCGAGAGGGGAGCCCGGGGTGAAGTAAGCTTTGCAAATGTCGATGAGGATGAGAGCGGGTCGTTTGCCCTATATGGCATGTTAGCAATGCTTTCGTGCCCGGCTTCGATGTTCGTCGAGTGTGACTTTACCCATCCTAAGCGATTGCTGAAGCCCGATGCTCGATATGAATCCGCTTCGGGATGATCATTGGGCGAAGGCATTGTGCAGGCTGCGAGGCGAAGTTGTGTATTTGTGTGGAAGCGAAAGAGGGTGTGTAAATAATTTGTACAAATGGGATAATAAGGTATGTAGTGATATTTGGGAGGAACATATCGTCAGAAGCCCAAGCGAGCTGTCTGCGACCCGATAGGCGAAGGAGGTCGCCGCGTTAGCCGCTCATGCTTTAAAAAGCATATCTCTCTCTCTCTCTCTCTCTTACATACGGTCTATCGCCGAGGACCACAAATCGTTGCAGCACGTTAGGTGGTTCTCTCGATGAATTCGTTTAGATCAGCCTCATCAAATCAAGAAAGTATGAAATCTCACGCGGTCTTTGCCCATGCAGCGGTAAGGCCGATAAGAGAAGAAACAGTTCCTGCCAGACCGACAATGCCATCATCAAGATTAACCATGCCAATAGCACTGCTGGGTACAGTAATATCGCACACGTCTGACAACAGCTGCAGTTGAGTTGCTGCTTTCTCCCTATCCATGTTGTTAGCCATCCAATCCTCCGACATTCCTCTTGCGCCACGACATGCATACCTTTCTAGTGTCTTCTGCTCAACTTTCTTCTCCGCGTCCCCACCGCTCTGTTGCTGCTTCTTCGCAATCTGCTGCAAATTGTAAAGCGTATATACGCCCGCGGCGATGTTGCACGCCAAACCCACGAACCACGCGCGATACGCCTCCTTCGCTATCCGTGCTCCAGACTGCAACTTGTAGATGCCAGTTGTGTCAAAGTAACTTATGGCGTCCAGCAAAAGGTAGAAACCGTAGCCTAGTTGACGGCCGACAGCCAAGTACTTGAGCACTGGGTCCATGGATTTGGAGTCTGACGCCACGGCTGCAGCTTTGAAGTGTTCGACAAATTTGCCAATTCGGAAGGCTTTACGTGCGCTACCGAAGCTCTTCTTGGTCTGGTCGAAGATATTGACGGTGCTTTGTGGGTGGTTTGTACGGTAGAGGTACCATGCTAGGAATCGCGAGAAGTATTGAATCGTTCGAAGAGTCTTGTCACGGCCAACTGTATGGGTGTTCAGTGCTGCTCTCTTCCCTGTTCACGGCCGGCGCTCGTAGTCGCATGCTTACTGGTGGTAGCCACGAAGCGGTTGAAGTGAGCCACCGAAGGGTGGTAGATGAGGGCGTCGGCGACCATGGCTGTAGCGTGGTGTGGTGAAGAGGTCGTGTCGTGTGGTGAGATGTGGTGCGATGCGATGCGGTGCGGTTTTGCGGTGTGGTGTGTGTGAAGCGGTGGTGTGAGAAGTGACGGGAGTGCTGATATGAACGTGTCAATCGCATGTGATTGTGAAGCTTTGATGCTTGCCGAGGCGACTGGGCGACGGCAATCATCGGAGCAAGTGAAGCCGAAAGCAGCGTGCTTCACCCACACTGTAGAGAGTCAGCGCGCGGTGGTCTTCGGACTCCCGATCATCAACGAGACTCACATTTCACCATCATGGCGAAGAAAGGTGCGCACTAGCTACCGCTCCCTGCCCTGTTCCCCAAGTGAACAACTGCTCACCCTCGTGTACAGCCAAGTCGCGCACGATTGCGGTGCGCCTCATCTCCATGGCCATGACGGGCTACTACAAGACCTTCACCCGCCCGAGAACCCATCGCCCACTGTCCATGCTGAAATATGACCCTGTTGGTATGAGTGCCACGTCGCCGCAACATCACGTGCGCTCAAGCTAAGTGCTGTATAGTGAAGAAAAAAGTCCTGTTCCTCGAGGCGAAACGTGGAGGGAAATAGAGGCCACAGTAAGGTCACCTCACGAATGAATCGAAACGAAATGAATACCACATCAACACAAATGCTCTGGAACCTCTCGAACCGGCTAGTGTGACCGGCCTACCTCTCCCACGCTGGGGATGCAACGGCTTACCAGTGAGCTTGACTGGGATGGGATGGGGATGGAGGAAGTCGAGCATCAATGATGTGCGCCGCCAGCGCAGGCAAGGAAGGCAGAGGGCAAAGACAAAAGTTCTCAAGATCTAGAGGTGAGGAGTGCGCATGAGTGCGGCAACAGCCGATACGAAAAATAACACTGCATACGATATCTGAGCACTCGGGCAGCTTTCTCAGCGAAGGTGTCTAGAATGTCCATCTAGATGCATACAAGTATCAATGAGTTTCGGGCCAATGCATCAGCCATGAGTACTGGTTCTGAAGGGTGGAAACCACCTCAATTATGCTCTCACGTGTCAAGCTCGCGTGAAAAGCGCGCCTTCATTCGCTCACCTGCCTCATATTAGCCGCGCCTCTCATACCGCAGTCAACAGAACTCACTCTTAGTCATCTTCTTGGTTCCTCGCGCTGGTCGACCATTCGTACCTCCCAATGTACGCGTCCGAGGAGCGCCAGCGTCGGGCATCTGAGACTGAACGCCGCTCTCTTTGCGGGTGCGACTCATTCGCTGCAAAGCCGACACTGAGCGAAGTCCACGACGGGGCTCAGCAGGCTCCTCCAAGACTTGCTTCTTTCTTTGGGAATCGTAGCCCTGAACGATTTCGCTTTCGGCCTTGCGCTTGTATGGGACTCTCGCTACCACATCAGTCACCGGTCCGCGGCTATACGGAGCAGTGAAAGCCAGGCCTGGTCCAGCTAGGTTACTCGAGATGATCGCTGGAGAACTAATCTTGCCTGGAGCACTGACAGGCTGACTGATCTCCGACGCGCTGGACCTGTTGGCTCGTGGCTCTGGTGTCATGTAGCGTGTCGACAGCGGAGCCGGAGTATTTGCACGATGCTCTACCTCTTGCGAACGCTGCGAACCACTAAGCACAAGCTTCATGGAAGAGTTCGAGAGTGGCACCTTCTTGAATGTGTACGTCTCCTGCAAAGCTTGTCGAGGCGCTAGGCGATGCTCAGCACGAGCGTTTGCGTGACCAGTATCTGGAGGATCCTCATAGACGGGAAATGGTTGACTCGTATTGAACTGCAAGAAGGATGGCATTTCGTCATTGGACTCAGGACATTGCACAGTGTCTAAGGTCGGTGGCTTCTTCTGCGTCGTATAGTCGGGCTTCTCGCAGTGCGGCGAGGAGCTACTGAAGTGGCGAGAGTGTGTATATGTGGCCCGTTGACTCTCCTGATTTATGGCTCCGAGATAGTTGAGTTGCTGACTCTCGTCGAATGTAGGTCCCAGAGTGGTTTCGTGACCATTGTCTTCCGGATCATCGAGTCGTTGAGGCTGAGCCTTTGCTAGCTGCTCTCTCAGTCGTTCGCATTCTGCTTGGGCTTCGGCCGCTCTGTTCGTCAGGCAAGTAACCTGCTCTCTTTGCGCACTCTCATGTTGTTGGAAGCTTTGCTGTAACGTCTGCTGAAATTCGGTGGACTCCTTCACCTACACAGTATGTCAAGGTTAGCATGTCTTTGGTGCAAGTACCTTGTCTGATATCGAACGTTGGCCCACGCTCCACCTCAGCGCACACGCTGAGCAACAGACGAGGCTGAGGACAGTCACTCTGGCGATATTCTTGACTTACCTGGACCTGCATCTCAGCTTGCGTCTGGGTCAGATGAATCTGAAGAGCCTCAACGCGCTTCTGACACCTTTCTTGCTCCTTCTGCACTTCGTTTTCTGCGTCGGTCTTGCACTGATCCAGGCTCTGCTTGGCTGCTAGGGCCTCTTTTTCGGATGCATACAACTGGTCCTTCGCAGACCTGAGATCTTGCACGAGCTGAGTCTTCTCTCGAGCGGCATCGTGCAGCTGCTGCTTCTGGGCCGAGAACTGAGCATTCAGCGATGCGTGCCTAGAGTAATCCCCTAAGGTCAGCAGAAATCTTGGATCCTGTGTCTGAGTGCGATGCTTTAGCAGTACCAGAGAATGCTGTCAGACCATCACTTACTTCTCCTGGATGTCATCATGTACCTCCGCAATACGGTTCAGGCCATGCAGGCGGGCCTGCAGGCCGCTGACCTGCTCAGCCAAGCGGTCACGAGCAAGATTTGCTTGCTTAATGGCGTTCTCGCTCTCAGCTTTCTTCTCCTTCACGAATTCATTGGCAGATCTGGAAGCGGCGTCCACTGCTTCTGTGACTTTGACCACGAGCTCTTTCTCGCCGAGAGCTATCTGCGTCTGCGCCGTATGGAGGGCCTCTCGAAGAGCCTGGAGTTCGATGCGTGACCGAGCGTTCTCATCAGCTAAATTCTTTGCCTCATTAGCGTGCGCAACAGAAGCAGCGTGCATTTCTTCTAACGAGTCCGTCTTGGCTTGTAGCTTTGCTTTGACACTGGAAAGCTGCTGAATATCGTCCTGGTGGATGCAGATCGGCGTTGGCCTCGCAGTGCTGACTTGAGCTTGCAGCGCGGCATACTGCTCACGGAGACTGCTTAAGGCCTCCTGAGACTTGCTCAGATCAGCTGCACGTTCAGATACAGTAGCATTGCTCGCCTGGAGCTGATGCTTGAGACGGGCAATGACCTCTTGATCAGCTGAGGCTTGAATGATCAATTTTTCCTGCTGGCAAAGATCTGTCTTCAGACTCTTGAATGCATCATCGAGATGCGACTTGAGTGCTGGGGGACATTCTGGCGTTAAGCGGTCTTCACCCAATTGAGAAAAGAGGCTATCAACAAGTTAGCGTGAAGGCCAAGAGCGCCAAGTATAGCAGATGCGAGGGAGAATGATGCTTACCTCTCCGATACTGAGCCTAAGATCTCCTTGAGAGAAGCAACGTTCTCGACAGTGGCAGCTTGTTGTGATTTCAATCCTTGTGTGGCAGCGGACATCTTTTCCAGCATCTCTGTCAAGCCATTGCTGGCTCCATGCTCGACATCAGCATGGATCACACAAAGTTTGTCGAGAACAGCATCAGTATGTGACTTGAGCTCGCGTGACATTACTTTGCTCGAGTCTGTCACAGTGATTAGCTGATTCTGGATCAACAGGCGAGCACTCTTCTCCTCGGAAAGCGCGCAGGACTTCTCGTTCAATTCGAGCTCCAGCTGGCGCACACGAAGCGTGCTCGTCTGAAGAGCGCTGTTAGCTTCCCGGGCCACAGAGAGCAGATCAGACTTTAGCTTTATCGACTGCTCCGCGAGTGCATGCTGCGCTGACTTCTGCGATTCCAGGTCCGCGGCAATCTGCTCACTGCTCTCGCGGCGAGCATTGGCTTCTTCCTTCAGTCCGTCGATATCTGTGCCTAATCCAGTCAAGTAGGTCTTGAACTTGCTCGCCTTGTGGTTCAGACCGTTGGTCTTCGCTTTGTGCTGTTCTACCAGCTCGAAAAGAACGTGCTTCTCATTCTGCAGAGATTGTACCTGATCCCCAAGTTCCTGATTGGCACGGCATTCCTCCTGGAGCCGTGTATACAAAGTCTCCCGATCTGCTTTGTATTGAGCCAAAATCTGTTGCTCTTTACTTCTAGCTCTGTTGATGGCTTGGGTGATTTCGCCGGGCCAGTCATCGGAGTGTATCTGCTTGTCAGGTTCCAGCTGGTACTCAGACTCATGTGTGGCCGTGCGAGGAGGTTCGTAGACAGATTCTGCATTGTGGTCCCATGGTGGTTGGGCATATTGTACCTGCATCTGTAATGGCTGAGACACCGCCGGAAAATGCATTCTAGGCTGGAACGCTGGATACCCTTGATGTGTAGCTCCATGCCCTTCTAATCGCTTGGAGGGATCTTCACTGGCGCACACATCCACACTTTGCATATCAGACCGGAGCTGAGCATCGTGCAAGCTGTGTTCAGGCTGAAATGATGCTCCTGGGGTAGTGGGCCGCTCTTCATCAAGCTGATTCTGGGGCACATCCAAGTTGACCTGCTGCAAGCTCTGAGGACCAGCTTGCCCGTAATGGGCCTCATAGTCTAGGACCTCCAGCACCGGCAGCACCTTGGCCTTCTTTCTCTTTCTTCGCAGCTTCTTGACGACGATGGGAACATCAGGGATTGGTGCTGGTGTCGGCTCTCGAGTGTCTGCTTCCTCAGATCAGCCACCACCACGGTACCGAGACGACTGGTAAACACCGCAACCTACCCGTATCGATTTGCACAGAGTGCTCATTCGTGATGGGCATGGCGTCCATGGGTCCGAAAGTGCTGTTGTCATCCTCCTCTAGCTGTGAGACTTCGGGCTGAGGTGCTGAGATCTCTGGGAGAACATGCTGGTCGTCATCAGCGTGCTGGATGGGACACTCCTCGTGAGGGTAGGACGGCTCGGAGTCCGACATCTTTGCTGCTGTCGAAGAAGCAGCTCTGGCGAAATGCCGGCACGGCTGTACCTAGAGAGTATGGGCAGGTGTCTGCAAACTTGAAGTTGAAGTCGATGAGGCGAGGTGAGGCTCTTTCCACCAGCGGAAGAAAGTTCGACACATGTTGTAGTCGACATGGCAAGAGCTCTGGAGCACCGACAGGACCACTTCTCATCCTATTCACGACAGTCGACTCGGATTACCCATAGTTCTACTGCTTGGAGGCTACACGATGTCTCAATGATCTACAATTCCCAGAACTGTTGGCTTGCTCTGCGCACAGCTATCTGCGCCGCTGCGGGATCTACAGAGTAGAAGCAGCTCCGAATGTTCTTGTGGACTTTCATCGCGGACTTGGACTTCAAGAATTAGGTGCAATAGGGTTCTGCTGTGAATCAGCTTCAAGTCCTCTACTCGCTCACCTTAAGATCGCGTTCCTGACGGCCCTTTGTCAATCCCTGGTCTCTGCAATGGAGATAGCGGGACTGAGACATGCAGGACATGTGAAGGCGACACAAGCACCCAGAGCGGTCTTGCGAGGCTACCGTGCTTGTCAGAAGTTGCAAGCATCCCGTAGTGATCGATACCTGGAAGATTGCTACAGCTAGCACTATAGCTCTAATAGAACTCCAAAGTGTGCGGACTTTCCGAGTTGCTACGGCCATCTTCCACAGGCCATCAATTCAAGAGATGCATGCGGATCGCTAATGTGCACAAGAACTGACAAGCGAGGTCCAGGCGAAGCAGGATTGGGCGGAGGCGTAAGTTGGTGTGAATCGCCTCTTGGCCGCCATAGACCCTCCACCAATCATGCCTCACAGATCCTAGCCGCCCAACTTCAGCACGACCACTTCACGCGCTTCCACTGCATCTTGCAATTCGCGCATCTCATTGGTATTTGGCGTACTCGAGCGCTTCTAGAAGAGACAGTAGGTTGCACGATTCCCTTCCTTTCATTTACCCTACTCCGTAACTGCTTCCATCCCAAATTCCCTCCGGAATAGTGGTGAGCGGCAAGATGAAGCTCGCCCATGTTCTACCCTACTTTGCCTGTCTTTCTCTGGTTGCTGCTGGAGTAAACAGACGTCAAGCGAACGAAGATTCGACGTCGGTAACAACCACATCTGCTACCGCACAGACAAGTGATACAGCTCCGACGACAATACCTTCAACAGCCACGGATAATGTGGAATCTAGCGATCAGAGTAGCAACAGCAATACTGGCATCACAGAATCGAGCAGCGGAACAGATACAGATGCAGGAGCATCAGGCTCGCAAGCAGGATCTTTCAGTCTTTCGCGAGGTGGACTGATAGCAATCATCGTGGTGGTTGCTTTCGTGGCCATATTTGGAAGTAAGCATCATTTCGATTCTTCGAGACAGATCTTGTCGCTGACCTGTGCGCGTAGTCGCCTCGACTGTACTCTTCGTGCTGGCCAAGCGACGATCATGGAATATCAGGCAGTCCCTGCGGCGTGCATCCCGTCGGTTCACAGGACGTGCCACCCGCGATGCTACGCGAGATAGACAGTCCAAGCGGGCTGGATTGAAAATGAGCAGTATACCTGCGCAACGAGGGCATAAAAGAGGAATGGTCGTGCAGGTAGATGATGTCGAGAAGGGATCGATGAAGATATCGGGAGGATCCTCGAAGGCTCTCCCACAGGAAGTCGGCAAGACGCAGTCGACAAGCAAATGGTCAGAGAAAATGTGGAGGAACGATTGGCAGAAGTGATGCAAATTCCGAGGCAATAATTTCATAGTATAGATAGGGCCAGATCGTAAGTTTTGTCTTCTTGGATCATTCCTCCATCATGTCTGAACCTGCGTCCTCGTCCTCCTCTCCACTATCCAGATCTACGACTTGAGTCCCCCCAGGAGGTTGTGTAGCCTGGTGCTGGGTGGTGGAGCCCGTGGCTTTCGGCTCTGGCTTGACTCGTGTGTTTGCTCTCTGCATATTGTCGTCGCTCATCTCATCAACGTGTACACCATCTTCGTCATCATCATCATCAATGACGTGCCCTCCGCGCTGTGTATTATTCTCCGTGTCGCTGTCACTGTCAACACCGCGCTCCTCTCGCAGACGGTTGGCTCGCTGAATGCGCCGAACTTGGCGTATAAGCAGCTCGTCGCGACGCAGATCACCTTTCTCAAGCAAGCGATTGCACCCAGAAACAGGGCACAGTGTGGCCTTGGGCCTCGTGGTCGACTCGTTGATAAGCTGCAGAATCGCATGAGATTCGAAATGATGGCGGCATTTAGTCGAGGACAGAGGATTACTGAACTCCTGCAGAGTCAAGGGACACTTGATGCTGATCTTTGTGCGGACAAGGGCGATATCATCGTCCAACTCCTCAGCATTGTTATTTCGCTGGGTGCCAGGCGGAGGCGCACCAGCTTCGACGAACCATTCGCTGGGATCTGGTAACGGATTGTCTTCGTCGCCTCCGGTCTGAGCATCGTGGATGAGCTTTTTCCACTTCACGTACGCGTCATTCTCCGCGTATCGTTCGTATGCCGATCTGGCCTGGTGCCTGTCTCGAGCATTCCGAACATGATTATCGAACACATCCTTAGGTGCTCGCTGTGACGCCCCCCCTGGATCGGTCGGGTTCCACGGAATCTCCTCGTCATCTTCCTCGCCATCGCCATCGTCTTCATCTTCCTCTTCGTTGCTGTTCTCACGTCTCCGCTGGCGTTGTGTCTGGGTGTGTTGGGTGCTCGCCTGGGTACTTGCATTGGCTTTGGCATCTGCCTCTGCTGCAATCACGGCATCCCGTATAGCTTTGGCGCTCACACTGCAATCAATGAGGCCACGCATCTCCTTCTCCATGCGCCCTGCCATGCTCTCGACTTTGCTTCGCATCTCCTTGACCTGCTGCTCAAACGCGGTAAACTGGTCGGTTTGTGTGGCTTGGGTTTGCTTTCTCTGCCGCCTCTCTACCTGGGCCTCATGCTCGTACAGCTTATCATACAGCGAGGCGCCAGTAGATGTCAGCTCGCTCTGCGCCTGTATGATCGCATTGTCTAGCTTGTGAAGCTCATGCTTTCGGAGCAGATTGGCAATGGCTCGCTGAGCCTCTGGATTGAGGGGGAACGTGGGCGGCTCGTGTGCTGGTAACACTGCGGGACCCGCCACTCGCGCCTGTCCAGACGGACTAGGCGCAGTCGTTGAGTGACGGACTTGTGCAGACATGGTGGTGTATTGGTGGTACTCTCCTGTGAGGTTGTGGTAATTGAACAGTGGGAGACGCGCAAAACGCGTTGGAACGCGTCTCGGAGATTTTGGGCTTGGCTTTCCGATGTTCAGCCGAGGAAGTGGCACACAGTTGACAGGTTCAATTCAATTACACTATTGAAGTGTCCATCCTCCACAGCAACAACGATGATTCAAGAGACTAAGGTACTCACAAGTATCCCAGGATAAGACAATATACATCAGCAAATAATTTGGGACATTTGCCTCACCAGACACTCGTATAATTCATCACAGATGCTGTTTGCACGCACACAAGAAACACCGTCTGATACTTCAGATATATTCTCGCCACTCAAGTCATCTACCAATCCGATGCTCCATTCGTGCCAGTATCACTTGGTAATGAAGTTGAGGTAGTCGGCTACAATGAGTGTAACCATCGCATGCGGCGCGATGCGCACATAATAAGTCGAGAACCCACGATAGAAGCGTAGCGGTCCCTCCTCCCGAATCACCTTCTGGAAGCAGTCGACAAAGCCCTTATACGGGAGCTTCCCATCAGGCCCGCGCGACTGCTTCTGTAGTCTCGTCTTGATGAAGTCGAACGGCAAGCTAAAGAACGATGCAAAGAAGCCGGCAACAGCAGACGCAGCCAGCGTCTGTGTTCGTGGACCCATTGAACTATCCTTGAATCGTGCCTTGGCTTCAGAGAAGAACGCGAGTCTGGAGAGATCAGCAAGATCATCCGTGAGTCTGGAATCTAGCAGACTTACTGTCCGAAATTGAGCGCCATCGCTCTCACCACCGTCGGAGAAGCACCAGCCCACAACCGAGTTATGCCCTCTTGCTTTGCGATGCGCACAAGAGCATCACCAACGCCTACAGAAGTCACAAGTCCAACGTAAGCAAGTGTCTCTGGTCATGACGAACCCTCGTTGTTCGAGCCTTTGACCTTGTTCCCTTGGCCAAAGGTCGAGCTCAGTGGGCAGTTGGGAAAAGTGTGTCCTTTCGAACTGCCAAGGACCTACCTTTATAATTCGCTCTGTCAGCCTTGGGTTTCAGTCCATCAGATTGCATACGGATGAGAGCTAAATCTGCCGGATTTCCAAGGAAAGCTGCAATACCACCAGCACTCAGGCCCGCCACAGCACGTTCTTTGAACCCGATCGAACTGCCTTGCGCTTGTGCTCGTGCTGAGAGTGACTTCATAAAAGTGTCGAAGAATCCAAGACGAGCGGTTGTGTAGACAGCCTGTCGTAAGAGACCCGCCGACAGTCCGGTATAAAGGTCCATGACTTTACCAGCGGCGATGATTTCTCTGGTTACGCCGAGTGGCGTTGGTTTCGGACCTGTCTTGACTCCCTCGCCTGCGAGTTGTAGTCGAACTTTGATCATATCAATGGGCTGGATGCATGTCGTGGCTACCATGCCGGCAGCACCACCATTAATGAAAGGAAGCGCAACACGCATGATCGGTGAGTGAAGAAAGTCTTGCTTTGCTTTTTGTGGATTCTCTGAAGCTTTTTGCATTGCTGCTGGAGCTTCTTCCACTGCGCCTTTGGCTGCCGTCAAGGCACCTTCGGCCCTTCGTCGCGCGGCTTCAATGATTGTCGCCATAATTGCGTTGATGCGTGGATGCTCCTGCTGTCAACCAGAGCTTCCCGGATGTTGCAGCCAATTGGTCGGAGTGTAGTCGAGGTCCAGAGCTATATCGTTGAGATCAGTCGAATCCAAGCTCAGTGTCGAGCTACGATATATAACGATGTTTCTGTAAGTTCTTCATCGCGCCCGAGATCATCTTCCAATGTTCGATGATCGTCTCTATCACAAGAGACACCGGGCCCACGCATGACTTTGTCTGAACATTTGCTCCGATTGTACCCGGAAGACTTACATGTGAGAGCGAAGCCAAAGCTAACAACTGCCTGAGTGTAAAGCCGAGCAGTCCCTGTAAAGCAAGCCCAATAACACACTCGATCAGGTGCTTCTCAACAACCCAGCCACACCGTAACCGATCGGTCCACAGCTGACGACTGTACGAGGGGAGGTGCAAGTAGTGTACCAGAAGCCCAGAAAGGCAGTATGTCACGCTGCGAGAGGAAGTATAGCAATCGTTCGTTCAGTCGCCTGTATACAAGTAGTATATATACAGACCGACCGACAGACAGACAAGACCGGACACGACACGACAGGACAAGCCGAGGAATGATGAGGTTGAGGAGAGAGAGAGGAGGATGAGGATGAGAATGAGCAAGGAATAAGACCAGCAAGCCAGCAAGCAAGCTAGCTAAACAACCTATAGAACTTTCGCATCGCATCCCATCGCATCACGCAGCAAACCCTCCTCCAACCCAGCACCTCCTCCTTCTCCTCCTCCTCATCAGCCAACCAGCCAGCCAGCAAGCAAGCAAATGATAGAACAGCACACTAACCATGCACTCGGAGTGGTAAAAAAACCAAAAACCCATCCATGTGATCAATCATCTCATCTAGTATACCGAACTACATGGTAGGTACCTTACCTGACCTTTACATGTATTTACGGAAAGGAAAAAAATGATGATTAAAAGCACACATGCCATTCGACCGCGCGGTGTCGTGAAATAGTAGGAAGGTAAGGTAAGGTAAGGTACCTAACCATGTATCTAGCGGGGGAGAGCTACCTTACGGAATACCTTACCTGCCTGACTTGCAGTGGAACGTGACTTGAGCTTCTCGAATCCTCTCAAGGGTTTTTGTTTTTGAGTGGTTGTTTTGGGGCGGTAAGGTAGTATTAATAGGTATACAGTAGGTAAAGTAGGTAGTCATGATCGATCATAGAGGGAGAGAGACCGAAGCCAACCCAACCAGAACCAGATTCCGTCGTGATGATGATCATTATGGTAGCAGCATGTCGTTGGCGAGCTTTCATCTTCATATGAACGATACGATACCCAGTAGGTAGACAGAACTACCTACCTAAGCTAGATATGAGGAGACCATCCACCTATCCGTAAGTCCGCGCTGATCCGGAGTGGTGGTTCTACCTACGACTCCCGATCACGACGCTAGAGGTAACGAACATGCTACTACTGACCCGAGCTGTTTTCGGAGCTTGCATGCTGGTCAGACGCGGGCTTGTTGCACCGCGAGAGCTTCGCCATCTTTCCGTAGACTGCGATATCTCGTTGCCCCGCACACGCCCGAGATGGGACACGCAGACGGCGCTAGGAACTAGTTCGACATCCTGGCATGACAATGCAGAACTATTGATGCTCAACTTTTATGCGATCAGAAGTCACAATGGGGGACCCGATCAACTGTGCCACCTCATGCTCTCTTCTCCCATATCGGGACTGTATCCCCGCCTCTGCCAGACGCAGTAGCGCTCCGCCAGCATTCCATTCTCCTGGTGCCGTTATTACATCCTGCCTGTCGCAGCCACTGGCTTCTGTTAGCATACTGTCGCAGCTTCGTCTGGTCGCAATTGCCAGCTTACCTGCTCATGTAACTCACGATGCTCTCCATTTCTCGACGCGGCCACTGGCTGACTTTGCCCCGTAACACCCATGCTCTTCTAGCAATATGACTCTTGCACAGGGTAGTGATGTCTCAGCCTCTCCTTCCTCTTCCAAGCACACGCTCAGTGCTCTCAAACGCCCGATCTAGCTTGGCAAGTGCTTCCGCCTTCTGCTTGTCAGTGACCATTCGGTCACCCAGAGGTAGGCTACTCAAGGCACTACTCATGAGCTCAGCCGCCCTCTCAGCAGTCAATTTGGTATTGCTCAAACGCGGTTTCTGTACACCCGCACTGGACATGCCTGAGTTGCTGGAAGAGGCAGTTGGGGGGCCATGAACAGCAGGCTGACTCGTGCCCTCTTTGCGACGCAGTCCAACTTGTCCTTTGTTGTCCATGAAAGACTCCTGTGCAACCAGTCAGTGAATGCGCATCGTCGTGGGTCAAGCAGTGCGACTCACGTAGCCTGATGTGTCGAGAATCTCGCTGGGTATCTCGCTGGGCACCTCTGTCTTATTTGAGAGTGTGACCTGACCGCCTTCAATGGGCTTGGGCGCCTGAGATGCAGCCATCTGCTTGATGACCCTCGAGTTTTCTTCACAACCCTCAACGGCAAATCTGAGACACATGATAGCATGCTCTCTGATGTAGGGGTTGTGCTCATCAGCTCTACAGCATCCTACCAAAGCTTCCAGCCCACCATACCGGCGAACTTGGTCTTGCACTGTTCTGTTCTTCCATATCAGCGACGAAAGTACCAGAACCGTAAGCTTCTTGAGGTTGCGCCACTCGAAATCGCTAGGCTCATCCTGGTCATGCTGCAGGTCTTGTGCCATGGAGGGCAGATTGTCTTCGGGGTATGCCATTGGTGTCTCAGGCTCGAAGGCCGGACCGGCACCATTGATGGGAGGATGTAGAGGTAAAGGTGGCAAGGTCGTGTCCTGAGCAGCTACGTCGAATGGCCTCTCGATTGCTACTGGTGCCTGAGCAGGAGGGTTTGCGAGGGTATGTGCTGGTGCGGGAGAACCCGGTGGCGCGTAATGTCCTTGTGCCGACTGTGATGCCATCCTTGAACTATGATGCATAGTGCCTGCATCGACAGACATTGCTCTTTGAGGAGGATGGCTCGAGACGCGTCGAGGAACTTGTGGCACGACGGAACCCATCTTGGGTATGCCACCTTCGAGCTCTCTTAGCAGCGTCACGAGCTCACTCGCCATCTCCCACTCGCCAAGGATACCCTTCCATACGCCTTCCTCAGTGAGCACGGCAAAGAACTCGAGATACTGATAGACACCCTCGTACATGCGTTCCATATCCCACAAGTTAAGCGGAAAGTCTTCTGGACTAGCCCGCCCAGCATGTATCTGTCCCTGCAGAAATATAAGTGCACATGTTTGTGGTATAATGTGCTGGCGGAATTCGGTGAATATGAAATTCAGGATGTGTAGGTCGACTCTTGATGGCATGTTCGGTGGCGCCAATCCGTTATTCCTGGCGTGGGATGGCACCACAGCGTGTGTGAGCGTGTGCCCGGTCGCCTGGTTTGCCTTGTTCTGTGCGTTGGTGGCTACCGCATGTTTGGCTGCGTCACCCCGTGCGCGAAAGATGCATGTCAGCAGCTTCATGATCACTGCCTGAGCAGGACTGATGATGTCTTTCGACCGCGAACGATCTCGAAAAGCGTGGTATGCATACGGCATCAATCCATTCTTTAAGATGGCTTCCATGATCTTCACCATGAACTTGAAATATAATTCCTCCTCACGAAGGTCCCATGCTGCAACAAAGATGAGGAGCTCCCGTAAAAGGTTACGACCGTTGCTCTGCGACAGCAGAAGGTGCGTGCGAACAGTGTGCATGTTCATCAGCGCATTTCGCTCATCATTGCTCAAAGCTGGAGGAAGGCTAGTGGGTGGAACAATACCGCTCATGATGAGCATAGGAAGCACCTCAATCTCTGAGGGCCCCAGGATGAGGGGAACATCAGTAAGAAGACCTCGACCGTCTTCCGTTGATCCAGGATAATCCTCTTCCTCTTCCTCCTCCGCCTCTTCTTGGCTTTCCTCCTCCTCTCCATTCTCGTCACCTTCCTCATCTACACTTCCATCGAACGCTTCCTCTGTTGGGCCATGATCTCTAGAAGGCTCCCCTGCCACAGGAGAGCCGACGGCGCTTGGAGAGGCTGACGATCGCCGCAAGTCGAGTGGCGCATCTGTCGTTTGGCGCAGCGGATTTGTGGCGGGAGCCGTCGAAGATACAGGATCAATGGGTCCACTCTGTGGAGACATGGGAGATATGAGATCAGTATTTGGCCCAGCGTCATAGCCCTCTAATCTCTTCATCAACTCTGACTTGCCCGACTCTAATATCTTCGTGCCAGCTTCTGCAGTGAACAGCATACGCATATCATCGGCGACTACAGGCCGAGACTGCAGGCTCTCGTTGTCAAAAGTTAGATGACCATCCTGACCATAGATAGGCGGCTCTAATGGTGCAATATCAGCATTCTCAGACTTGTACTTTTCTGCCAACTGCTCCTCCAGCATTGCGATCTTACGTTCGACCTGCCTCGTCTGTTCTGCAACAGGAACATCACTTCGAAGAACAGGTTGAGTTTCTGTCACCGCAATCATTTTGGCCTCGTAAACGGCAAGGTCCTGTCGGTATTTGGCCATGGCATCGTCAAAGAGACCTTGCCAGTACTCGTGATCATCGTCGTTGAGCTCAGCCCATCTTCGCGGGAATTCCAGATGCGCCTCGCCATAATTTGGTCCGCGCTTGCGTTCCACTTGGTAGTCTTCAATCTGTAAGTCCTTCAACCGTTTGACAAACAGTGCATAGCCATTGCCGTCGAACCGCTCCTTTCTCTCCAGCTTCTCTCTGCCTTCGAGGGCTTCCTTTGGTAGAGGGTAGTCGGAGAATGGAGTATTGTCCCACAGTGGTTCAGCGCCCTCAGTGGACACTTCCTCCACTCCGTTCGTGCCATATGCAATGAGAAAGTCTTCGCTGCTCAGCGGGTGAGGCGGCTTGGAAGTTGGGTTGGAAGGCACGTCTGTCAAGCTCGCCGAAGAGGTTTCGGGTACGTCCTCGGGCGCCAGCACAGACTCCGTGGTATTGTCGAACAGAGAAACCCACAGCATGAGCTTCCGCCTCTCGTTTTGTGCCACCAAGTTGTTCAAGAACTGTAGGCTCGTGATCAAAAGCTTCTTGTATCCATTGACAATCCATTGCCATTTCTCCTCGTCGCCCGTGTCAGCGTCGCCGTCGTAACCTCTTGCCGTGACTCTCACGCAGCAATTGACCAGCCTGAACACCTCGGCATCGATGCTGAACGACGCTGCGAGGTCCTGGGCCCGGTCGCCCACCGTCAGCACGTTCCGACTGATGGAGACCAGATCGTTCAATCGTTCGAGGTCCTTCCAGAGACCGGGGTGGTGCGAGGCAATGAGCGCGCCACTGGTGCTCTCGTAGTCGACGCTGCTTGGATCCCAGATGGTAAAGCTCCGCCGCTCCAGACTGGGAATGGCGGCCTTGAGCAGCGTGCAGAAGTCCTCCCAGAACTTGGCGTCGAGGCCGATGGCTTCGCGGACAGCAGCGTCCTTAGCGCTGCGCCGGAGTATCTCCTTGCATACCTTCTTGTCGAGCATTTCCAGCATGACATCCTTCACGTAGCCCGGCGACTTGAAGTGGATGGTATAGGGCGGCAGCACCAGTCGTATGAAGACACTGTGTGCCTTCATGATGGAAGTCGCATCTCGTTGGCCCATGGTGGCCGCCGTGAAGTTATGTCGGATCGCTGGTGTCTCTGCGTAGAAGCTTCCTGCGAGGAGTCGCCAGCATTGCTACTGCTTCTGCTGTTGCTGCTTGCTGCTTCAGCTGCTGCTGCTGCTACTGAGGTGCTGCCGTTACTATCAGGACCAAATCGAGAACAGAACAAAGCCGTCAATCATCAAAGTAGAAGGTTTTGCACTAAACACCGAGCTAGTGGGTGTACCCATACCCATGTCGATAATTATGCACGGCGAAAGCATAACAGCTACCACATGTATTTTTGGTCAAACACAATGATGTTGCCCGGTGCAGAGAGCGAGACCTATGAGGACGACACCATACATCAGCCGCTTGAATATTTAGTACGCTTGAACAATTGTGCTTGCACAATTGGAACATTCAATATCATCGTCGCAAGTAATCATCAGGTATCATGCCATAGACTATGCTGCTAATGGGCACTGGCACACTGTAGACACACTCTTCGAACCCCCAACACCGCACACACATCGCAAACTTGGCGTAGACAAGTCTGACATCGCGTTTCTTGTCCCACAATACTATCATCCAAGTCCATAGCATCCTCAACTTGTATCCTCCGATCGCAATCTTCGCACTGTGCATGGCTTGATTCCATCTGGACGCTGCCCTCATCTATCGACATTGGAACAGTCGCTTTAGGTAGCTTCCAAAAAGAATGTAAAGTGCTTCTTTGCGGATGAGACGAAGGAACTGTTGTCACGGCTTGAGATAGCACAGGCTCGGCATGAGGATGTTGCCTTTGTGCTTCGTACAATCGATTGAGGGTGTTTGCTGCTCGTCGGTACACGTCAGCGAGACTGCTCATGTTAATGACGGCACCCAACCAGCAGGACACACCTCGAATCTGCGCCTCTTCGGGTCTATTGTCGCGATGTCGTTTACGCGTACGGCTGTTGAGATGTGCGGGCCGGTCGTCATATGTTGGCCAGGACCAAGTTGGCTTGTGGAGGAGCACGTCTACTGGCTTGGACGCGTGATAGAAGAAGGGTAGAGGAGGACTTGATTGTGGTGTCGCGTCGCTCGCGTGTGGTGCTGGTGAGGAGAAGGCTGGTAACGATCTTTTGCGTTTTAATGCCATGTCGCTGATATTGTACTGTATTGTATATGCGGGTGAGAAAATTTGCGAGTATGGGGAGGATGATATTTGCAATGGTTCATGAGCGTGCAGTTCATCATGGAAGTTGAGGGAGACGCGAAAGTTGACGCGTGAGCTTCGCTCTTCATGAGATCATCCCTGCTGGCTCCTCACAGAACACCACGACCCCGCTGCACTTCAACATACATGTACCTACCTATTTCAATAATACAGAAACCATGTCCAACAACCAAACTGTCCGACACGCCAGTCATGCCGGGTCATGGTATTCAAGCTCCAAGTCTCAACTGGACGGACAATTGGAAGGCTGGCTGTCAGCTGTAAAACCGCCCGTCTCCTGCATCGGCCCTCAGTCCGCAGGCCAAACCTATTCAGAATTGCCTGTTCCAGGTGCACGCGTGATCATTGCGCCGTATGTATAGACACTCTTGGAAAAGGTTGGTGCCGGTCTGGTCTAGAGCAAGACTGCTGAACTCGTGCGCAGACACGCTGGTTATTCGTACTCGGGGCCAGCAGCGGCGTGGGCTTATCAGTCTTGGGATGTCTCCAAAGCGTGCGTCGTTCCTCGCGTCAATTCATCGGTTCTCCTTTGCAGAATTCGAATGGGTCATATGTACTGATTCAAGTAGCAAGAGGGTCTTTCTCCTCGGCCCATCACACCACTACCATCTCACAAAGGCCGCACTCTCGCGGTGCACTCGCTATGCCACACCACTCGGCAACCTCGTCGTTGATCGGGACACGACAGCGAAGCTCCACGCAAGCGGACAGTTCGAATGGATGAGCCAATCCGTGGACGAAGACGAGCACAGCCTGGAAATGCATCTGCCATATATTTACAAAATGCTCTCCAAGTAAGGCATTTTTCAGACAACGGTTCTGTCTCATACTTCCACTAGAACCTGCTGACCCACAGCCAGGACATTTGGCGATGATCCAACAGAGTTTCCTCCTCTCGTACCCGTCATGGTTGGTAATACTTCGCCTTCAACAGAGCGCTACCTGGGTCGCATACTGGCAGAGTATCTCGCAGATCCCGCAAACGCCTTTGTGATATCTTCCGACTTTGCTCATTGGGGCTCTCGGTTCCGTTATACGTATTACAAGCCATCAACAGGCTCAGCTGTTCATCTCCAGTCTTCAGGACAAGCTCCCAGAAGCCCTGCAATTCATGAATCGATCAAGGCTGTCGATTTTGAATGCATGGAAGCGTGTGAGAGTGGTAGTCATGAGCGGTGGTTGCACACACTCGAGGATACGGGAAATACTGTCTGTGGCAGACATCCGATTGGAGTCATCATGGCCGCTGTAGAGGAGGTGAGAAACTCGGGCGGTAAAGAAGGCCTTGGGGCGTTCAAGTTTGTGCAGTATGATCGCAGCAGTCTGGTCACCAGGGTCAGCGATAGTAGTGTGAGCTACGCTAGCGCTTTTGCTGTAATCTGAGGCGATGGCAACAATTGAGACTATGCTGAACATGATTAATGACTCGGCGTAGAAGGAATGACCATGATGAGGAGTACTCATTGCACAATAGTATATGTCAATTTATTACTCGTGATCTTTATTGCCAGGCTGAACATGGTTAAGCACGACTCTAGTCCTTGAATTTGCGGTTCTTGTTCTCGCCAAACAGTGTGGCTCTCACAGCAGGCAGACCGTCAGTCTCTAATAGATGCAATCGCTCGTCGAAGGTGTTGTTGATATCGATCTTGCCGGTACTGTTGAGAATGATGATACCTCCCGCACTGTTCACATATTAGCCTCACAAGAACCAACCAAGATAGAGGAGGGGAATTTCAAAACTCACGAGTCTTCAGGCACACGTTCCTTATCATCCACCTTGATCTCAACATCGTTCTTCATGGTCTTCTTGAACTCCTCCTTGGCCTTCTCCGCCGCCTTCTTCACCACATCATCATCCTTCTTCCTACACCTCAACGTGACCTTCTTCTCATTCACCAGCGCATACAACCCCTCCAAGATCAAATCTTTGAGCACCTTTTCATATTTCCCCTTATCCTTGGTCGCATTCTCTCCCAACTTCTTCTGAGCATCCTCAAACAACTGATCCAGCAGCTCCTGTCTGGCACTTAGAATGCGGAGACGCGTCTTATTCGCAAGAGTGGACTTGGTGATTTGCTGGCTCATGCCTGCTTGTGTGAATTTCTTTTGGTACTCGCTGTCAATGCGAGAGGTTTCGGAGCGTACGAGCTTGGACTTCTCGATGCTGAACTCTTCGTCGGCTTTGAGTTGGATTTCTCGCGCTTTCTCGAGCGCTTCCTGCCGGATGAAGGCTGTCATCTTGCGCAGCTCATTGCTGACTTGGTCATCGGACATGGCGTGTATCTGCGACATGTTGATTGTGTGGAAGGAAGTGGTTGAGGGTGTGCAGCTAGTTGGGTCGATGGGTGGGTGGCTTATGGTCTCGGAGTTGGCGGGCAGAGAAGACGAGTCGGGCGTTGTAGGTGTCGCAGTGGTTGTGGTGATGGTCTGGGGATGCTCGAATGAATGGTGGAGCTGTGTCCAAGCGCAGGCTGAGTTGAGGCTCTGCGAGCTTGCTTGCCTCGCGTCACCAGTCCTCAGATGCAGGTCCACCTCCACGGTTCATCTTGACCGCCAGGTCATCCGACATCCTTACCTAGGTACTACTACGACAGGACCCTCCCTCTTCTGCTCGCTCTCTCCTCGACGACTTGCACTCCAGTCTTTGCGTCTCGCCGATGAGCCCGCTCGCTGCTGCCAGCACTCGACAACCATGCAATAACACAAAACAACACTCTGGACTCCTGGCCACCATCAACACCCTCCCACTCTACTCCCTCAGTCGCCATGCGCAACAGCGACTTCACCATGGACCCCAGTGCTGCTCTCGCCATGGGCGTCATCGTCGGTCTGGCGTCTACATGCGTCCAGTCGGTCGGTCTCACGCTGCAGCGCAAGTCGCACATGCTCGAGGACGAGAAGATTGATGAGTCGGACCGCCGTCCACCCTTCAAAAGGCGGCGATGGCAGATTGGGATGCTGCTCTTCTTGGTCGCCAACATTATCGGGTCTACCATACAAATCGTGGCGTTGCCGCTGCCACTATTGAGCACGCTACAGGCTTCAGGCTTGGTCTTCAATAGCATATTGGCTAGCTTGCTGCTGAAAGAGCCTTGGACATGGAGAACTGTATATGGCACCGTGCTGGTTGCTGCAGGAGCAGTCTTGATCAGTTACTTCTCTGCCATGCCTGAACCGAGCCATACCCTCCAGCAGCTACTTGTACTACTGGCAAAGCCCAGCTTCCTGGTCTGGTTCATCCTGTCTCTTGTCTTCGTTGCCGCTGTTCTAGTCATGACTTTCTGTCTACGATACCTGCCGGGGCACAAGAGAGAGACTGCTCGCATATCTCTGGTCAATGGCATGGCATTTGGCTTGGTATCAGGTGTGCTCTCTGCACATGCGCTGCTGTTGGCAAAGAGTGCTGTAGAACTGGTCGTTCGGAGTCTCACGCACAAGGAGAACCAGTTCAAGACATTCGAGCCCTGGCTTCTTCTGCTAGCTTTTCTGTTCCTGTCATTGTCACAACTTTACTACCTCCACCTGGGGCTGAAGCTCATCTCGACGAGCGTGCTCTACCCGTTTGTGTTCTGCATTTACAACATAGTGGCCATCTTGGATGGCCTTATATACTTCCAACAGATGGATCGCTTACCACCACTCTCTGCTGGTCTCATCGCCCTTGGTACGGTTCTCCTACTGGCCGGAGTGCTTGCCCTGAGCTGGCGTCTGCAAGATGACGATGAAGACGGAGAGCATCATATCGTCAAGGCCGAGATACCTCAAACTCTTATTGCACCTGGCATGGGCTTTGTGGGCGACCCTGACACCGAGTCGAGTGACTCCGCTTCTGTACGCTCGGAGGACGAGCCGGGCTCGGATCAGGAGGCAGACGAGCGGTCGCCACTCATGCGAAATTCAGCGCAGAAGAGGCATGCCTCCATTAACAACTCTCCAGGCCGTGGTCACATGCACACAACTAGGCGCAGACATCGCGCTGCGACGTTGAAAGATGTTAGGGCTATATGGGAGTCTTTAGATACCGATGACGATTACGCTACCTTTAATCGCAGACCCGCTTCAGCGAAGACTGCTCCACAGGACGCTATGAGTAGTGGACAACAAAGAAGTAACCGGCGATCAAGCACGGGGATAAGCCCCAATCCGCTCGCCGTAAATGAATCGGAGACGGCTTTAGAGGTGGTGCCAATACTATCAAGGTCCAACACGGCGCCCGCTACATCCCCTCGGCATCGACGGAAGAGTAGTTATCGCGGAAGTGCACTGTTTCAGGACCTCCTGAAGCGCCCATGGTGGAATTCCAAGCAGAAGGGTGACGAACAGACGCATGGCTCTACACATGATAGACGTGGTGCGAACGGGACGAACGGTACGACACGATGATCATGCCCAGATTGGCTACTTCACAGTCTCTTAGAACTATTTCAATTTACTACTCTTGTAACTATGAAGATCCCTATCCCAGATGTTCACTTTTATTGTCGAACGGCAGTGATTCATCTGTGTTTGATCGATGTCCAGAGTCTACATGCTCATGAATCTCCGCTATCTTGTACGAAATCGACGACTTCAAGCGAACGAGTCCACAAGATCTCGGTCACTGGTCACGAAGCTGCAGGTCAATCAAGCTATATATTTTATTTTACCACGTCAGTCAGCCACAGGTTTCGTAGTGTAGTGGTCTATCACGTTTCGTTTACAGTCAGCACATCAGCTCCATGTAAGTCCGAAAAGGTCGCGAGTTCGAAACTCGCCGAAACCTAGTTTGTTTTTTGGCTTTTGGGATGAATCATGAAAGGATGGAGTAGATATCTCTACCTTTTACTTACTATTTCACGGCTTTTTGGTTTGTGGTAGTAGGAGTATGAAGCCTTGCATTCGTAGGGCAAAGGTTGCAACAGGGTGTAGGATTTGAGGTAGGTTTGAAGGATATCTTGGCTCTAGTGTCCTGCACTGGTTGTCCGCTCTATTCTGGTTTTCTTTTTTGGAGAAAAAAAAAGATAACTACTAGTCTACAACTACCTACTTACTGCTCGAGGTTCTGGCTGAGCTGGATATCTCTTTTTGCGCTGTCGTAAATTCATCATTCCCGCAGGCTGGCAGATGGTGCAGCATCATCATCATCGTCATCTTCTTCTTCTTCTTCTTCTTCTTGCCAATAGTTTCTTCTGGGTGTGGTCTCATGCGGATCTTCCATCACACACACGCACGCATACAAATACACGCTTCCAGTTCGCACCATCATCATCATAACCATCATAATCATCACGTTCAAGACTCCATAAGACGTTGGAGCTCTTCCTCATTCGGCCAGGGACCCTTTTCCTCCTCGGTGGCATTCAGGACGCCTTCTGCTCTCCGCAACGTCAAGACATCCAGGTCGGTGACGTATGGACCACGAGCATCGTCTCCATTCAACGGAATCCGCACCTCATGCTCGGCATCCAGCATCATGTCGTCCTTCCATAGCCTTCGGGGGCCTTCAAACACACACAGAACACGCTTCTTCATCTTCATCTTGTCAGGAGCGGCGCCCCACGATAGAGGGTAATTCTTCCTCCGCTTGGATCCTTTGCCAGTCACATGACCCGCGAGAGCAACGCCATTCTTCGACAATGTCAGACCTTTCTTCTGACCCGGTTTGACAATGGCTCCATTCTTACCAACACGCTTGCCGGTCCTGCGCTTGCCATATGTGCCGTCGTTCACATCCTCCTCTTCGCAATCTTCCTCCATCTCCTCTGCTTGGTCGTAGTTGGTCGATAAAGTGAGATCGACCTCGGTGGGAAGATGATGCTTCTCTAAAGTCTCACGACACTCCTTGTCTTGTGAGATTTCAGACAACAGCTTCTCGTTGTTCGCCTCGCTCGGCTCAGCCTGCTGTACCACACGAAGCACACAATCGTCCAAATGCTCGTAAAAGTCCTGGGCATTTGCAAAAGTGTTACCGCAGGTCGAGCACATGCCAGATGCGTCGATCCCACCAGCCTTCTTGCTCCCTACTATTGGGCTCTTCCTCCGTGCGTTTGGTGGCGTCTGCTCCACGCCGTGTACTGATGTGAGATGTCTCTTGAACACGTCCGCTCGATTGAAGCTCTTCTCTGCTGCGCTCCCACTTCCAGGACAAAACCCGCACACCATTGTGCCTTTGTAGTGGGTCAAGGTATGTCGGTTCTTGTCATATTTGCGAGCGAAACCCTTGATATGATATTCGCAAGTCGGAATGGGGCACTTTTCGGGCCGCTCGTGCTGGTGGGTGAGCATGTGAGCCTTGAGGTCCTTTACATGTCTGCCACAGGTCGCAATTGGGCACAGACCCTTGTTGGAGTCTTCTGAGGAATGCGAGTTCTGGCTATGTCGAGAGTGCACAGAGGAAATGGAAGGTCTTCTCCCACCGGGCTGCTGTTGCTGTGGATGAGGCTGCTGCCACGTCTGGTATGGAGACTCCGACTTTACTGGTGCCGATTGATCATCATGCAACGACATTCGCGATGGTACTGGGGACATGCTGTGATATGTCATAGGCAGAGGTGATTGCACAGGAAGCACGGATGATGAGAAAGTGCCAACATGAGATGGCGAGAAGGGCTGAATCAGTGAGGGATCTAATTGACTTGGTCAGCTAATGCACTCGCGCGACCATAGTTGAAAGAGAGAAGAAGAAGAAGAGGAGAAGAAGATGCTACATGAAGTAGGAGAGGACGGACAAGAAGACTCAAGAGGTGGTACGAAATAACCGCTGGACTGAGAAAACAAATGAGATGATGTTGTGTGAGAGGGACGTCCATTTGCGCGACGCTGTGTTGTTGGTGTTGATGCTGTGGCGGCATTGCTGCTGCACTTTTTATAGTCGATCGCGTTCCCCGGGATCATTGTGGCTGAGGCTGGCATGGTTGGCGACCGAAAATTATCCCGGGCCACATGTTGAACTTCGGCAGTAGTGGAGAAAGAAGAAGCATCGGAGGAAAGTACAGTAGACTGCAGTTGCTGAGATGAAGAAATGTTCGACGACTCACCAACACAACCCTTATCGGACATCGGCATGCTGTCGTAGTCAAAGGTGGTTGCTGCTGCAAAGAGGCCGTTGTCGCTGTGGTGCACAATGTCGGGAAAGAGGTTCAGATGGTGGTTCCACTCGCTGGGCTGCATTTGTGCTGATGGGGATCCCATGGCTGATGATATGGTGCTGTGTCCCGAGTCTGATGTGGCAGAGAAACGAGGCGGGTTCTGGTAATCGAACGAGTGTGAGGTCGACCGTGCCTTGGCGTGCGGAGGCAGTTGTTCGAAGCTGCAATCGCTATAGTGCTGAGGTGTCTGGAAGGAGTCGAAGGTTGTCGCGCTCAGGTACGGCTGGTCTGCGTATGTAGAGGTAGCGGTCGATGTAGATGTAGATGTAGGAAGATAGGATTGTTCTGGATTCCAGCTCTCTACATCTGGGTAGAGAGCGAAGTCGTTCGATGCCATGGTCTGGGCAGGGTAGTCTGCGTAGGACGCCATGGTCTGTCTATACTAGACCCAACATCAACTACTGGAGGTTGTCGATGCGCTGCACTTTGTGTTGGCGTTGGTGTTGGCGTTGGTGTTGGCTTAGGCAGTTGTAGTGTGTAGGACAGTAGGAGCAGTTGCAGGCAATGTGTTGTTGTGAGTCCTTGAATAAGAAGAGCAGACTAAGGTACTATCCAACAGGACAGGGCGTGCAGAGACACAAGAATAGAGGAGCTTGTTCGATTTAGACGCAGTACCTTATGGCGTAGGTAGGTATGCATTGCTATTGGGAGGCGAAGCCAGAGGGCTATGTATAATTATAAGATTCGTAGGATGCTGGCACACTGGCACCGTGCCTAGACTGGGAGCAGAAGGATGCGCAGCACGAGCCACGCCCGTGCCGAATCCTTGTCTGCCTTATAAGCCATGGCGGGACAGTACCTTGTCCTTCGTAAAGTAGAGGAGTCAGAGGAATCAGAGGATGCGCAGCCTTACAGAGGGCTTCCTTCTGCCTCGAGACGGGGCATTCGGAGTGTGCAACACATGTCTGTTGGATTGTTATTATTATTATTACCTACCTAGGTACCTATCAGTACCTGTCATCATCATCATCATCACATGTGAGGCCGCCAGACGGTGAGAGCAGCAGTCCTCTATGTAGGACTGGGACTGGGACTAGAGCTAGAACTAAGGTAGGTACCTTAGGTAGACAAAGCGCATACTACTACTACTGTACTGTACTGTAGGTACACTATAGTCCCACTACTCTACTAGGAAAAGTGAGAACCGAATGTGCATGATGACTAAGAGCATAGGGCTGCTCACCATGTGTTTTGTCTAGTAGTACTCCGTAGTAGATTGTAGATTGTAGTGTTGTGGAGACTCGGCCGTAACGAGTACATACAGTACTATATGTATCGGGCTGCGCGGTGGTCGGTGATTCGCTAGAGCTCGGCCTATCCGTTATTGTATTGTCTTGTGCATACACACACGTACATACATAATTCCCGTCCTTCCACATCTCATGGTCTCATGCGGGAGACGAGGCGGAGAGTGAGGTGGTGGGGACAAACTTGGGGGGAGGGCCCGGGGGGACGCCTGCCTTACCTTAACCTTTTGCCTGTCGCCCTGTCCTGTGCCAGCGAATCTAATTTTGGGGCCGCGCCTTTCCCTCTTTGAGACCTCCATGCTGTGGATGCACATTCCAATCCAACATCATACATGTCCAGCCATCATGCAGCGAGATATAACTCCAATAGGCATGTGTTCTCTCTCTCTCCACACACACTCACACACTCACGCACACGCACAGCACAGCACATCATCAATGTGAACATGAGACACCTGCGTCCCGAGCACCGGTGAAGAGAGGTCTCCGAGTGGAGTAGTCTGTGGCCAATCATCATCCTAGTCCTGAATTCCTGATTGGATCATAGCCAGTAGTGAATGTGAATGGAGTGCCGCAGGATTATATCGTAGGATTCACGGGTTAAGGCGACCACGGGGCGTACATGTATGTGCTTGGCTTGGCTAAGGTATGGTATACTCCGGCGTTGAGCCAGACACTAGGTAGGTACTAGACTTGTAGGAGAAATGTTGGCAAGTCTCCTCCCTCTTTGCATTCCTTTATGCTGGAGATGATGATTATGGTATGGCACATGCACTTGGATACTAGTATGTATTAGTACAAAGAAGGCTCTCTCTCTCTCTTCTCTCTAATCCCGATATGGTATGTGAAACCACCACGGGCATGCCTTCCTCGGTACCTTCTTCCGTGGCTGTGCTATTCGCTCGGCCTCTCCGAGAAACTCTCAGTCTCTCCCCACGCACATACACTGCCTTGTACATCATGGCGACCCCGATGTGAGAGAGACACACAAAGAGAGAATTTATCAAAGTTGAAGCGGCGGCCTCATTTCATGATGTTGATGGTTATGGTACTGCTGGTTGCCGCGCTCAACCCCGTGGACACCTTGGTATGACAGGCGTAGCACCCCAAGCGCGATGCTTCTTTGTCTCCATTCTTCTAGCGGACCATCTACACGCTGCGATGATCAGACTTCTGATGATGACAACTCATCATGTTCTCTCTCACTGGTAACTATATCGTCAGCAGCAACAACAACAGTCAATCTTCTCACCGTCTGGTACCTCATCAGAAGGTATCCCACATATAACTGGCAGTACCTCAGTACTCCACGTACATACCTACCTTACAACCTAGAGAACTACAAGTTACCTCAGATATGCTGACTGAGAGATGTGACGACGACGTCTCAGAATTACCTTACCTTACATACCTTATACATGTAGGTACCTTAGGCAAGGTACCTACCTGTACCTTCCATTATGACCGGCATGAGGTAGGTACCCATTCCGGTAAGGAATAAGGTATCAAGCCGAGCTACTGCGAGAGACACACACCGGTCCCCCAGTACCTTATACGTACACGTAGACCGTACACGTATTGTACCTGCTTGCGGGATAGATGGAAACAAATAATGACCTGCGCCTGAGTGACTACTGAGGTTCTTTCTATGTGCTTACCTACCTTACCTACCTGACTACAATTGCTCTGTTGATATTAACTTATGTGGAGAGACAGAGAGAGAGAGCAACAAGCAAGATGCTTCAATTACTAACATGTACATACAGCTGTCTGTCATAACACGCTTCTTGCAGCGCGTACTGCTGGAATTCCTGTCGATGTTAAACCTTTACTTTTAGTCTCCTACCTCCCACCATCACTCTCAAGACGCCAAAGACCATGCCAGCAAAGAGAGTGGTGACACCAGCATATGTCCAAGTGCCCGTCCAGTGTAGATTCACAGCACCCGTGCCCAGGATAGCACCACCTCCTGGACCGCCGGCGAGGACTCCGAGCCCTACCATTGCGAAGCCCATTCCGATTCTCGTACCCACTTTGCTCTTGTCCTTGGTGAGTACCACGAACAGGACTGGTGGAAGAGCGACGAAGATGCCGCTGAAGAATCCGAAGAGCAGCGCTTCGACGACCATTCCTCCTGCATTGCGAACTGCGAGCAAGCAAAATAAGATTACGCCCACGATGATAGATCCTACATAATGTTAGCATTCCACTCACTATGATCATATTCTTGGCATTCGACTCGCACTCACCTGGCATAATGACATTCAAAGGACCTATCTTGTCGCTCAAGATGTTAGGAAGCACTCTGCCAAATACCGATCCCGAATTCAGGATAGGCACCAAATAGAAGGAGAGGCTTTCGCTGGTATAGCCGCGGTGCTGTCCGTAGAAGCTGATGTAGAAGAAGCCGACGTAGAGTCCGATGAAACCAATCGTGCAGCCAACCACGAAAGTCATAAAGGGGACATCTCTGAAAGCCGTCCAGTCGATAAGTGACCTAGGTCTGGGCGGCTTGATTCTCTGCTGCATAAGGACGACAGGAATGAGCAACGTAGCCAGTGCCGTGAAACCCAAGATCCGCACTGACCAGCCGAATCCAAGGTTCTCGCGGTTGATGAGTCGGTAGAACATGATGGGGTAGATGATACCTATCAGGCACGAGTCAGTTGTTGTGCGCTGATGATTATCATCGTAAGAAATACATACCGCCCATCGAGCTCCCGCTTGCAGCCAGGCCAATGGCCAGACCAATTCTGGTCGAGAAGTATGTTGGCAAGATGGCCACAGAAGGCACAAAGAGGCAGCCGCCTCCGATGCCAATTAAAAAACCCTGTGCAAGTAGACACTGCCAGAATTCAGTACATAGGCTGAGCATCATGTGTCCGAATACCTGAGGTATAGTCAGCGGAATTAGAGGTAAAGCAAGTAGCCTGGTTCAGAAGCTAAACGATATTTTAGACGTACAATAAGAAACGAGCCTGCAATGAGAAGGGCTCTGAAATGCCCCCGGTCATAGATGGGACCAACGAATGCGCCCACTATGAGAACCTGCCATCAGACGACCTTCAGCGAAGAGTAGCGAACACTTACTACTCGCGCTCCGTACTCACCATGAACGACTGAATCGAGCCGATCCATGAGATGTTGCTCGAGGTCTCTACGAATAATTGTCCGCTTTCGTAGTAGGTCTGGTATACTCCAAATGTATTCAGAATGCCCCTTCAAGCTACAATGTCAGTGCATACTTGCGACAAGATCCAAGAGCGCTGGCATTCTCGCACCATGTGTTGAAAAAGAGCATCCAGCTTGAAAGCACTTGTATCCACGCTTTGCTTCCGCCATTGGGAACTGGCCCACCTGGCGGCTCAGCAGGAGGAGCAGGGGTTGCAGAAGACTCTGATGATGCAGTACTTTTTGGCGCTCCTGGGAGCTGAGCATGATCATGTCTGGCATTGTGGTCGGCAAGCTGTTCCCGATCATTGTTGGACAGCGAGTCTGGCTTTCCGTCCGAGGCTGTGTCTTTCTCATTGGGAGCTGTGGGAGGGTTGCCCGGAGCGGGTGGGTTCGTCGCCATCATCCTGGGTCGCCAAGAACTGCTATGATTGGTGTAATTGCGTGGTCTGCACGACAAGCATGTTGATGTCTGGTGCGACGAACCACGTGAATATATCGTGCTATCGATCCGATGAGGTGGTCGCGTGGCGGACAAACATGTAATAACGGTTCCCGTACGGGCCGAAGGACGAGCAACGACGTCTTCGGCCGAACTGTTTGTTGATGCCGATCGAGGACAAGCGACGTGCGATTCCTGCCTTGTGGTGACGTGACGTGTAGAAGGAAAAGACGCGACTTCCACGCGCAGCTTCAGGCCTCCAGCCTCGTTCATTGATTACAGCTGAGCGGCAGTGCCAGTCGAGCCTCAGCGTGATAAGGTATCCTCAGGTATCCTCAAGTATCCTACACATCTGCGCCTATCGGTGGGTGTGCTTCAACTCAACTCCATAAGGTGCAACTCCCGCTTGAGCATCAGTACAGCATTTCACAGCGCAGTCATCCCATTCATACAGAGACGAAAAGAGAAGAGGCTATCGTCAACATGGCTCTTCCCACCACCCGTATCCACCTGCGACCTTTGAGGCCCAAAGATCTGCCGTTGCACCCAGAGATGGCTTCCAAGCAGAGCCCTACCACGTCGCCAGACCTGCAGCGCTTCGTATCCGAGGTGCTCGATGAGGGCCAGACATTCATGACCACAACATTGGAGGATGGGAAGATCTTCGAGCCGAGAGGAACGAGAAAGGACAAACCCGCCACTGCCCCGATCAGGATTCGAGCTGCTGTCTTGACGCCCAAGCACGCGGACTTCCAGTATCCTACTGAGAATTGGTTCGCACGAACCAGCGAGCACGAGAATAGTAACGCTGATGGCACCGCCCCTTGGCATGACTTCGACCACAGTCTGCGCGTACATCACAGCGACCATGAAAAGATATACACTCCTTCAGTTCAAGCCGCCGAAGAATTGTTTTCGTGGCAAGAACAACTAGACGCATTTGGTTCTCAGGTGGGACCTTGGCAAGAAATTACAATGGAGATCAGGTCCATGGAGCACAAAATCCCACCCCCTCTACAGCGCAGAGTATTCAGGGTTCTCGTCATCACAGCATCTCGAGGCGAAGCCGCGAATGCATTCATAGTCGTTCAGATTCCAGTAGAAGGCGCGCCTATAGAGTCGAGAGACGGCGTAGTGTACGGCATCTATTGCAGTGTGGAGACAGCCAAGCTGGAAAATGGCAAGACTACGTGGTCCATGGCGACCGCAAGCGATGCAAAGGGGTGGCTACCCATGTGGCTCCAGAAGACACAGATGCCGAAAGCAGTCGCGGTGGATGTAGGTTACTTCATCAAGTGGCGTATGGAAGTGCGTGAAGGCACGGTCTAGGTGGCCATGACATCCAAGAGTGGTGTTACATATTATTACGAGAACCCCATGGGAACAACAACGCCGAACCGGTGGCAGGATAACTGCCGCAAGCGATGCTGCAACTCCATTCACTTCGCAGGAAGGTCTCGCGGAAAGATTCGGCCTGTTCGGCGCGTCCCAGAGAACGAAGAGATCACCTGCAATCCGCATCTACGTACGAAGTAGAGGAATCAAGCGGAGGCGATGCTTGAATCTTCGGCTCAGGAGTTTACTGAGCAATCACGGCTGCATATTATACCCATTCTTTCGTAACATGCATTCGCTCAGCATAGCATGCGTGGCACAGTATGTATATATAGAATAAGAAGGACTTTCTCGTGCTTGGTAAAACTCTCGACACAGAGAACCGCGTTGTCCAACACAAGGCTGTCGAAGTATGCCGGCTTCTCAGATCTATCAGCGCTAACCACTTTATGGGAGACGGGCTTCAAGCAGACGGTGCTCCAACTAGTCGTGACCAAAGGGGTGGCAGGTGTATGCTTCTCCAGGATCTGGAACACACTAAGTAAGCAACTCCAAGGGTGGCAGAGGCAATACATAGCAGCAAGCGCCAATAGCAGCTACTGCTGCCAGATTTGGCTACACTTTTTGTATTACTTCAGTGGTACGCTTTCAACCTATACTTTAGGTACATGTACTTTATACTTGCAAGATGATATGCGTACTACCTAACTGCCACTTGCAGTGGACATCGAACGTGAGCTGATGGCGAAGAGCTCGATGGTGACTGGGAGGAATCGCCGTTTGGAGACTGCTGGCCCTGGTCATTGAGAGCGAAGTTGAAGGCGGTCTGCTATAGGATTCGGTAGGGTCGTGACAAGGTACGCAGAGAAGTCCTCCATCGGCATCGATCAGGGGCCTGCGAAATAGTTTTACAGTGGTATAGAGTGGTGAGAATGTGTAAACCCGCCCAACGCCTCGCTAAATCTCAATCACAATGTAAAATGCACTGTACAGCCTTTGGAATGCAACTCATTCAATTGGCGCCCTTCTCCAAGAACTCTTTCGCCTCGTTGATCTTCGTTGCGAGGTATGGACTTCCGCCTCGATCGGGGTGGTTCAGAAGCATCAATTGCCGATGCTTCTTGCGAATCATTTCTTTTGTGATGCCTCGTTCTCTGTTGCGCCTTTTGTCAACTTCCACCCATCCTCAAGCCTTGCTTGTAGGCGTTCCTGCTGCTTACGATGTTTCCAATATCAGGGCTGCCTCTCTCCGATTCATCTGCTTCTCGAAACCGCCTTTATAGTATGAGTTCCCCAGTGCACTGGTGCCACCGCGGGCTCGGCGGAGTGCTACGAGGCCTGCGCGTCCCTGTGGATTGCAATCAGCAGTGTTAGTGGAAGGGTTCGATGCGGCCATTCGACTGTGGTTGTTGGGAAGCGTACGAAGAAGGCAGCTGCGGCAACTCCAACACCCACGGCAAGAACGGTGGCCATGTCGAAGTTGTACTTAAATTGGTTGATCTGATGTACAGTTGTCTGTTCGAGGCGGCGTTGACGGCGGTTGTTGATCTGAACTTGCCGTCCCTTGCAAATCTAATCTTGGCATCACAAAAAGTTCCTCTGCAAGCCAACAGAATTCTTCTTCGTCTCCGACCAACTCTGCAACACCACCGCCGACCACCACGACTTAACACTCCAAACCTCCACCACTATGAGGATCGAGACGTGCTATTTCTGCTCGCAGCCGTGCTATCCGTCCAAGGGGATCACATTCGTACGCAACGATGCAAAAGTCTTCAAATTCTGCCGCTCAAAATGCCACAAGAACGTACGTTGCGCGCACAACCTCCAGACTCACTCTATACATGACCACTGACAAATGTGATAATACAGTTCAAGATGAAGCGTAACCCGCGCAAACTCGCCTGGACCAAAGCCTTCCGCAGCGCGCACGGAAAGGAAATGCCCATCGACGGCACTCTCGCCAATTTCGCCCAACGCCGCAACGTCCCAGTCCGGTATAACCGTGACTTGGTACAAAAGACTCTGCAAGCCATGGCTCGTGTGCAGGAAATTCGCGACCGCAGAGAACGACAATTTTACAAGGAACGCATGAAGGGCAACAAGGCCCGCCAGCTCGAGGCCGATCGGAAACTTGTCGCCGAGAATCAGCACTTGCTCCCGCCGCAATATCGCGATCAGGTCGACCAGGCTTTACAGGATATGTCGGTCGAGCAGGTGCAGGAGGAGACTATGGAGGAGGACATGGAAGAGGAAGAGGATATGGAAGAAGAGTTGCCGTTGGAAGAGCAAGAGAGACTTGCACCCAAGAAGAGTGCGCTCAAGCAAAAGAAAAAGCAGAAAATGGTCAGAGGGAAGGGAGTGGAAGCCATGGATGTCGATGGATAAATCATCAGTCTCTCATTGATGAGATGTTGAGATGTCTTTCCTCTTTCACAAGCGAAGGTGTCTGGCGTTTTTGTTTTAATGGACAGTCATCGCCAAAGCTTTGGCTTGGGAATACGAAGGTGTGTATCAAGCAAGCTATCTTCAGTCAAAGGTCAGTCCACAGCATACTTCCATCCGCAATCGCATCTCCGACAAGCATCACGTTCTCCTCTGTTCAGTGAGGTGCAGCGTCTACAAGTGGATGCCAGATCGACGAAGCTTTTTACTTTCTATTCGACCGCATATAAGGCCTTCATGGACACCGTGGCGCTTGAATCCATAACAGATCGCTGACATTTCTTTCAGGGACGTGCTACTTCTGCTGGTGCAGATGTATATCCTGTCTGAAGAAGACCTCTCCAAACACTGCGCAGTAGTATCAGGACGCGCTGGCTTCTTCATTATAGTATCACTGATCGCTCGTCTGTCGTCCTGATCGAAGTGTTGCCATCTTGCATCTATCAAATGCCAACTGACCGCTGCCTGGCCTTGTTGTTATCAGTGCCATGACGGCCGAGATGACCAGATGAGGTTGTGAAGCGGAGAAGCTTTTGAGAGAGCGACGGGCCATCCTTCAGACGTAACCCGTGTCTTACATGGTTTCCCGGTTGTATCACAGACTCATGGACAGGCTACATGCTGCAGCAGCATCCGGAGCTCCAGATCAGTAGCCAGTAGCAGTAAGTAGACTCATTGATCGAGAGGGCGAGCTATATGTGAGGAGTAGTCATTTGATCGTGTAGCCAAGCACAGAACACGCATTGTACTGCAACTCTATGCATAGCATCATGTGGTCGCGTTGGCTCATCAAAGTGTATCACCAAGCCAATGGATGAAGCAACGTGCCTGCATGGGCGGTGGTGAGAAGGGCGGGGGAGCACCGATTTGCAGTTCCCTGCTGCTTTGAGCAGTGCACGGTGGCTGGGCCTGAAACCGAGCAAGATCAAACCACAATGGAATCACCGCAATCTCTCTTGATCTTCGACTGCATGAAGACCAGCAGCAAAGCAGCGATAATACTGATATGCCAGGTGGTGGTTGAGAGTGTGAGCTTTGCGCTACAGCAGTTGTGAGAATGTGTGTGAATGGATCCAGCGCGTAGGCTGTGAATGCGTCCGGGTAAATACCCTATACCTTACCTTCTTAGGCGGATCGCAGCAGGGTGCAGCCAGCTCCGAATCTTGATTTCGTCGATCGAGGATCCGAGAAGTCAAGAAGGTTCCATTTGCGTGCAGAGGCGCGTTGGCATTTTGCATCATGCTGTCATCATCAGTAGCACACCGGTGCGGACTAGACTCGCAGAGACTGAGGTGCTCGCATAGATTGGCACACGCGGCTGGTCGTCTGATGAATGTACGACGCTCGTGCTCGTAGCATGCCGATAATAAGGTATGTATAACGCCCAGTGCGTGGGTGATGTACGATAGACCGAATGGTTGGACTTTGGAGACGGTACGTCGGTACCTCGCTCGTGGAACGGCGATCAAGAGTCTACTAGACAGGGCATGCATTATGCATTGTGCATTGTGCAGACGCGAGAGATGAGCCGCGCGAGCTGTGCTGGGAAGTTGTGGAGAGAGCTTCGAGAGCTGTTGGTCCGCGACAGCATTTTATTCAGGTTCGCTGCTGAAAGACGTGAAGACGACTGGTGCCAGTCCTGTGCTGCGTGAACATTTGCATAGTTCTCCGTACAGGGCACGGTGAAGCGCTAGGTACCTACGGGATAGAATCATCGCCATTGGTTTGCTTGCGGTGCTGGAGAACGCCCCATGTTGAAGCAAATACAAGGTGTGAGCAAGGAGCATGACGTTTTACAAGCGGGGCTAAGCAGGAAGGAGGCAAGCACGGTCAAAGGACGGTGGCAGGCAGGCGCCACAGACCTACACTACTACCTACTTCTTCCCTCCTCGCTCTTCCATCATCTTCCTCAACTCACCACTTCATCTTCTCAGACACCTTCACGAGAAGCTCAGCAAATATGATTGACCCAGTTCAGGCATTCGCCATGGCGACTGGCACGATCCACGACGCCGCTAAGAGCAGCGTCTCTCCCAGTATGTGTGGCATTCGATGACGATGACAGCTCTGAAGCTCTGTACTGACCAGTCGACAGTTCCGACAGTCGTTCCAACCCTGCCAGAGTACCAGGACGTCAGCGAGACTGGCGAGAGGACTCTATGGTGAGTCTCCATACATCTTAGACCGTCGTGTTGGCATCTGCTGCTGCGATGGAGCGCTGGGTCAAGCGTTGGTCTTGAAAAGCCTGGAATACATGCTCATTATCGATATAGGGTTGTCTTCGTTGTCATGCTTGTTGCATCCATCGTGTTCTCTGGTCTTGCGTGGAGCGTCCCAATGGTGAGCTTTCCTGAATGTTCCGCCTGCGACTGGAATTCGAGATGCTAACCACCCGCAGTCGAAACGTCTCTACCACGTGGTGACCACTATCATCACCATCACCGCGGCACTCTCTTACTTTGCCATGGCCACTGGTCACGGTGTCAGCTACCACCACGTCACAGTCCGCGAGTCCCACAAGCATGTCCCAGACACTACCAAGGACATCTACCGCCAAGTCTACTACGCCCGTTACATCGATTGGGCCATCACCACTCCTTTGTTGCTCCTTGATCTTGCCCTTCTTGCTGGCATGAACGGAGGCAGCATTCTCATCACCATCGTCGCTGATCTGATCATGATCTTGACTGGTCTCTTCGCTGCTTTCGGCGCTGAGGGTACTCCACAGAAGTGGGGATGGTACACCATTGCATGCATTGCCTACCTGGTTGTCATCTGGCAACTCGTCCTCTACGGTCGTCCAGCTGCTGCTGCCAAGGGCGGCAAGGTGGGCAACTTTTTCGCCGCCATTGGTGGCTTCACCCTTATCCTCTGGACCATCTACCCAATGTAAGTTCTTCACTGTATCTTTTGGCCGGCTAGGAAGCTAATTTGGACCAGCATCTGGGGAATCGCTGATGGCAGCCGCAACTTGAATGTCGACGAGGAGATCATCTCCTACGCTGTTCTGGACATTCTCGCGAAGCCAGTCTTCGGTGCATGGCTTCTCTTCACCCACGCCAGCATGCCAGAGACTAATGTCGACCTCGGTGGCTTCTGGTCCAACGGTCTGTCCGGCGAGGGTCGCATCCGTGTCGGCGATGACGACGAGGGTGCGTAAATACCACCTCTGGATCGAGAGGTTGTACGGAACGGTGCTTGCGTAGGCAAGGAGAATGAAGAAAAAGGTGCAGAACATCACGTATAAGACGAAAGTCTTGATGATAGGAGCACGATAAGAAAAGGCACATGATTGGGTTAACAGCGATACCTTTCGGGCGAAAGTCATCCGGTCGTCTAGCTCAGCAACAGCTGCGTACGACCTTTGTATCATATCAAGTTAATGCATAATTGTTGGGCATTGGCTAATACGTTCGTGTGTTCCCGTCCCATGTGCTCATTGACCTTCGATGCAATTACCGATAGAACCAGATATTATTGCCTGTCGCGTGGATGTCGGATAGCGCAATGCTCTTCGCTTCCTACGACCTCATGGCATGAATTACACCTACTTCGTACAAGTTCAATTGAATGTGTTTGTACGGAGTGTAGTACCTGCTCGTAGGTAGTCATGTATCATCATCTATAAGATTCCCGAAAAGTCCACTTGATCCAATACGCTTGGTCGCTTGCCTATATCTAGACTGCCTGCACTCACTTACGAGACCGCGCTGCGTCGCAACAACAGAAATAAGTGCATCGACGAGAGGGCTGACGAACGATCAAATCGAACACGTTGTGAGGTATCTTTATTGAGTAAGTGCAATTCTATATACATGTTGGTAACAAAGATGCAGGGCAAATCGGATTTGTGCAAGGATTCACATCTCCATACGAGCGGAGGTAAGCCGGAAACAAATTATGCTCTGTTGTACTGGAGGCTTCCATGCCAACAACGGCTTGCAAGATGGGCCCCAAGGGAGGCATGTCTCGAAGTTTCAGCAAGGATTTAGGAAAGCTCCTTCCTCCCACGTGAATGCTTTGTCGGCAGGGAGACGAAACATCACAATGTGTTGATCGTAACTTCGTGACTCGAAGGCTGTGTACACAAGTCACAGCCCCAGTGGTATCAATAATTAAAGCACTCCGTCGTCCAGAGCCCATACCTTTCACATCAACATACCGGCCTCGACAACAACTTCCCCATACAACGTTCCAGCGAGCGAAGTAAACGTGCCACGCGCAGCGCATCGAGAGCCGACCTCCTGAAAACCTTACCCACAGAACGATATGGCGACCGACGTGCCTCCAACCAAGTCTGATAATGGGGTCGATGATTCCCCTATTGTCGTGAACAGTGAGCGAAGAGACAGCCTGGACAAGAAGCTGCAGCTTCGTCCGGACGAGACAGATCTGAAGAATCGACATATTCTATTGGACAATACTGCGGCTCCTGCTCTTCAGGCTAGGGCGGCGGAACTGGAGAGGCAGAGGATCACGGACAATCTGAAGAAGGTATGTCCAGTCTTCGGCGATTTGGGAAGGGGGGGCTATGTAGGATGCCTAGGAGTGTTGCAAGAGGCGACAGCAAGGATACCATTCTGCTCCAAACTGTAATGTATGTATGCACTACTGGTGGACATGGTTTGCTGACTCTGGCTTCTCCCCTAAAGGGCCTGTCACACCGTCCAGAAAAGGAAATTCTGGTTCAGAGAAACATCCTGCTCGAGTCTTCTGCGGCTCCAGGCATTCAAGGACAGCAGAGAGAGTTACAAAAGCACATGCGTGCAGACAGTCTTGAGAAACATTTGCAGCACCGTCCTGAGAAGAATGCTCTTCTAAAGGAAGGTATTTTGAAGGGTACGTCGGTCATGCGGTAGCCGTTGCAGCTGTTAGATGATGCATACTGACACAGCGTCACACAGACGAGCAATCGGTGTCCGAGGCTGCTTGATCTCTTCAGACCATTATATTGTTAGCTGAGATTTGAGTGACATGCAGGGAAGCCGGTACGACAATAGAATCTTTGATGTGTGGTATTCTCATTTGGAGGGGGGGTGGGGGCTGGCAATGTCTCATGTTACAGACGACGCGATGCAGCCAAGTGGGTTGTGTTGCGTTGCATGTGGAGAGTGTATTACTTTGACAGGCCGGCCGGACGCTTGTGCTCGCTCTGTTACGCATGCGAGACAGTACTTCCGGATGTGAAGCGTCGATGTGTGAGAGCGTGTAGCAAGAACCGAGAACAGCATGACTTTACCTACTACATGTATCCGTAGCTACATGTATAGCAAATGCCAGACCACGGCAGAAGTCGACTCCATCGGCGGTACTGGTGCTGCTAGTAGTAACGTTTCGTGCTTGGGCGGCAGGGTGCACTAGGCCTGCGGCACGTGAGTGTGAGAGTGAACTGAACCTCTCCAACGGCAGCACGCAAAAGGAGCTTAGCTCGGCAGCGGAAATAGAAACAGCGGGTCACTTGGTGATGGAGATGTCGGACGGTAGCGAATCGCAGCAGAGATGGTGCATCACTTGGAGAAATGATGACTACCTAGGTACGAATGTATGTCCGAGATATCCTCGAGAATGGAAATATTCAAGCTCTCGTGCCCTCAAGTCCAGACTCTCAATACTGGTACGGAGGTAGGAGGTAGACTTTTCCGCGCACAGCCTGCGAAAGATGCGAGGGAGCCCAGGACCAGCGGCGACAAGAGAACATGCAGGACTGCAGGAGGTTCTGATGAGCTGCTAGCCTACTGTGCGGTCTGGTCTGTGCCCAGTGCCCAGTGCGCAGCGCCCACCACCTTACCCAGGCTAGTTACCTAATTCTAGCGCCTCCCGTTCGCTGTCTAAGAATAGCCATGATGTGATCCGAGCGCCGCCCACAGCAACAGACAGACACACAACTCGGCGCACTGACAAAAACTGTTGCCCTGCTGCTTTCGCAACTCGTCGACGACCCAACGCGCCAGCTCTGCTGCTTTGACTTGCTTCCCACTCGTGGGCCCATTCCCTTGGACATTCCTCGCATCCTGTGCCGCCTTTCATCCCACCCGAGCGACTGCGCGCGACGCGAACGAGCCAGCGAGCGAGCGACGAGACCAGAGAGGGACAATCCGGCGGGCCATCCTTTGTTGCAACCTGGCACCGTCAATAGCCCGTGGCGCACGCATTTGGCTGAGGAAACAACAAGACACTGTTTCTTCTCCGCAGACGCCATCTGTTTGCCATCTACAGACAGTGCTGTATCCTATCCCTGCGCGAAGACAGCGTAGGTCTTCGAGAAACGCCGTCGCGGAGACTTCGCGGCAGACTGACTGGACACCCTTCCGCTTTCGTCGACTTCGGTGCCACACGCCTTCCTTTGACCTGATAGCTTCTCCGGGGCAGGAACTGGGGCATCTGCCTCGCTCTTTCCCTCTCTCTAATTCTATCGATCTCTCTCACACACCCTCTCTCTCTCGCGCGGTCAAACAGTCTTCTGGAAGCTGTGCGGGCACCAGTTGTCGCTAGAGCTTCTCACAGCAGCCCGTGAGTATGCCCTTTTGAGCTTCACATGACCGAGAAAGCGGTGCTGGTGCAGTGCACAGGAACAGCCAGGCACACGCTCGCCTTCTTCTTCTTGTATCCTGAGCCGCTCCGATACCAGAAGTGAGCCCCGTGCTGATCTGGCTGATCTGTTGGTCAGGTATTTTTGGCAGCGCGCCTAGACAAGGCCGGCCGAACGATTCCATTGGTCCTCCTCCAAGCGCCGTCGAGAACGCCGCTCCAGCTTCCTTAAGAGTCGCCCACACCTTGACAGGCGCGTCTGCAAGTCAGATTTCCCTTCACGCACGATTACTGGCCGACACCCCGTCCTTGATTGCGCGCGCCAACATGTGTTGAGAAGCAGTGCTGCTCACTCGACTTCACCTTCTTCCTGGATCGTTTAGACGTTCTCTACTATCTAATCCTTCGCCGCTCACTGCCTGGCATTTGGCGCCGTAGAGATCTGGTATCTCACCAGTAACAGTCCTTCCTGGCGAAGGCTAGCCGGTACGTCTTCCTTCTGTTGCGCAATGCGAGCATCCTTTTCACATGTCATGTCGCCACCACTGCACCCACGCCGCATTTGTCCCCAAACAGCCTGCAAGTAGCGTGGCAAGCGCCATCAATTCAAGGACACATCTAGCATGCCTGCCTGCCTGCATCCATCAGACCGACCACACCTATGTACTTCTGCTTCGTCGGCCCAGCTCTTCGACACTTTCGGCTGCGCAATCTGCTACGCAACCAGCACAGCAGCTGACATGGCTTCACTTAGATCCTTAACAGCCACTTGGCACACCGAAACGACGTACTTTGTTCCACAGACGACTAACAAGAAACCTAATGGCCCTTGGTTTTGGCAGAAGCAAACGATGAATAAAAGCCCTTCACCAGAAGCCTGCACCTTGGACCTGCGGCCATCCATTTTCTCACCTCTTGCGCCGATGACAAACATGGACGAGCAAACCAAAAAGTTGCCCCACCCTGCTTCCTCCGAACCGCGTACAGGTCTTCGAAATTCACACGATTATGACGGATTTGTAAGGAAGTTTCACTTCCACAACCTCAGTGATTCGACCAATACGACTGGTTCGAATGAATCGTCACCTACCACCACAATATCCACCGTAGACGATTCCAGCGCGACAGAACCGTCCCCTGGCTCGTCTCCAGAGTCACCCCCTCCTAGCACATTCACAGTCGGCATGCTCAGGCCGCGAACGGCCGACGACAGGGTTGCGCCATTCTTCGAGCTGCAGAAGCAGCCACCTCCGAGAAAGGGTCGCAACCTGAAGAACCTTGCTGTGGTAACGTCGAGGCACTCCTCAAAGCCTACATCGACGACCAGCCTGCCCTTGCAGATGCAATCAGACGCAACATCAACGACTATACTGTCGCCCGCGTTCGTGAAACCGCCAACGCCGCCGAGACGGAAGCCGAGTAATCTTGGTCTCACATTATTGACGCCTGGAGGAAGTAAGCCAGTGCCCCAGCTCTCGGTACCTCCCACGCCAGGACTCGCACGACCGGGCACTCTGCGCCACTTTCAGTCGTCTCCTTCGTTGCCTTTAGTACCCGGCTTCACACTGGCACAAAGCAGCTCGATTGACTACTCGAGGCCGCGTGCCTTGGAGACGATATTTTCTCCTTTAGGAGCGCCCTCCCATTCTCCTCCTATCCCGGAAGCGGAAGAGGAGGAAGAGCAGAATTTCGATGTGCCTCTGTCGCGTGAAGAGAAGCCCGAAGCGTATCCGAATGGGCCAATATGCGTATACGAACCTCACATCGATCTGTACCTGGAGCCCACTGCTGATCAAGCGCGACAATACGACGTGGTAATGAACGTAGCGAGCGAAGTCCGGAATCCCCTACTTAATAATTCAGAGCCAGTGCTTGCGGAACCAGAGGTGCGAATAGATGGTGGTGGTGGTATACAATTCAAACCCAAACAGGACCGAGATCACCTGGTGGTGCGCAAAGCAAGCGCGCCTGACTCTGCCAGCCAGGATGCCTCTCCGACAACACCAAAGGCTTCACCACTCAATGCCACGTTCTCAGTGGACACTCAAACCCGACGGGAGCCTGAATACATACATATCAAGTGGGAACACAACAGTGACATTGTCCCAGATCTCTTGCGACTGTGCAAGTTAATTGACGATCGAGTACGCGAAAACAAGAGAGTCCTTGTGCATTGCCAATGCGGTGTATCTCGCTCGGCAAGCTTGGTCGTCGCATACGGCCTTTATAAGAACCCAACAATGAGCGTACAGGAAGCCTATGATGCCATAAAACGGCGGAGCAAATGGATCGGCCCCAACATGAACCTGATCATGCAGTTGCAAGAATTCCGTTCAAGTCTAGCTCGAGGCGGACTTTTAACAGCTAGGAGCACACTAAGTCCTCTTACCCCTGGCTCGGCTTTGAGCGAGTGGCATGGCCCTTTCACATCGAATTCACCTACTATGAGAGACGAGCTTCAGTCCGCCTTCGAGCCAGCTTCAGAGAACGGATCTGTCCATGGTCGAGGGTTGGTAGGACCAGGTCTATTGCCGCCTTCAGGGTTTGCATGGCCTGTTCCCGATCAAGGCGCGGCAACCCACAGTGGCAATCAAATCAGGAGTATCGTCCCCGCAGGACCTTTTGTTGACCCCTCTGGACATTTGGTGCCCGTATTGCCGCTGCTCAAAGTTGTCGCATCGCCAGAGTCCATGCCAGCTGGGCCTGCGCGGCAGTTGTCGACGCCCGGGAACTTGCCCACAATTGGAAGCCTTGCAGAATCGTGTTCCTCGCCACGGTCTGCAGAGTTTGCAATGGCACCGATTCGTCCCTCGCCAGATGTCGATCCTTCAGACGAGTTCGGAATTCTGTCTCCTACGTCAACGGATGTTGTATCGAATCCTTTCGATAGGTCTGCGCTGTTGGCATCTCTTGGAATGGGCTCGATGCGCGGAGATCAGGAAACCCCTGGGAAATCGATGCCATTGCAGCAGCGCGATCAACGCCACGCTTCACAACAGAGTGCAGCGAGAAGCACCACCCTGGAACCCGGTAACAGACTTCGAGGCAAGATCTCTTCTCCTTATCTACGCGAGGAGCAACAGCTGCGCGACTTGCAGGCCAAGATCGAAGCAGACTTGCATACACGAGAAAGTCCGCCTACTGCGGTGCCATCACACGACGCGGCCAATGCATTGATGTCTCCCAGGGCTACACATTTCACAGAGAACCCATTCGCTATGACAACGACGAAATCGTCGTCGAGCATACCCGAGCCTGGAGAAGGCTCAGGGATTACGGTGCACGATCCTCGAAGTCCTGCACAAAAGGGCGCAAGCCCTATTATTCGAAACATTTTTGATGCTTTATGACGACCACAGAAAGTGTACTAGATGACCGCGGGAGGACCAGCGGCATCTCTTGACTGAAAGTTTGCGCGACGCTATTGTTTGAGCATGGCGTTGGTACTTTTCTTGCTTCGAAAGATACATGGGGCGGAGTTTGTCGATTGTTGGAAAGCATGCAGCTACACCCAGTTGCGATTGGGACAGATGTTCGCATAAGTCGTGCACTTGACGGAAGCGTACGATTGATGCCTGTGGATAGGGGAGGAATGGAGGGCAGCGATGGCAGGAGTGGGACGGTACGGAAATGGAACGGGTGAAACGGTACTTCTTACGAGACTTTGACTGGAGTAGCTCTTGTACAATAGGAGTGCATCAATGGAAGTGCACCGTGCAAAGACCACTCGACTGCCTGCTTTGTGTTGAATACATGTAGTCTTGGTGAAGAACGAACGCGACGCTGTCCCACATAGAATCAGTATGTCACTGCCCCTCCCCTCGCATGTTCCCTTCTCTCGTATCTTAAACCTCTGTTGTCCAACCGAAACATGCCTCCTAATCGATGAAGAGCTCGTTCGCGCGCGCAGGCAGTCTGAGTGGTGCCTGGTCGCTACAAGAGTGACATAAGTGACATATACTCATTCATCCTCGGACCTCATGGCGTCCACCTTCGTATCCAAGTCGCGGCGAGTGCGATTCGAGCTGACACTGCGCATCGAGGACCTCAACAACGTGCCGCTAGTATCGGGCTCGTCTTTCGTCAAATGGCACATTCCGTCCTCCAACGCCGCCGAGCACCGTGGACGTACCAACAAATGCGCCATCCGCGACCACCGCGTGCAGTACAATTACGAGAAACAAACGGCCGTGCGCCTGACCGTCGGCAAGGATGGCATGCTGCAGGACTGCCCCATTCATTTTGAGGTGCAGCAGGAATATTCATCGGGCGGTCGAGGCGAGCGCATCAAGCTGGGCGATGTCCATCTCAATCTCGCCGAGTACGTGGATACGGCGCTCGACGTGCCTGCGAGTCCAGGTGGTGCTCGCGATGCTGCTGGGGCGGAGCACGATGAAGGCATCACCCGGCGATACTTGATGCAGGAGTCCAAGATCAACAGTACTCTCAAAATCGGCATCCATATGCGCCAGACTGAGGGGACTCGTGACTACTATGCTCCTGCTCTGCGCACCGCGCCAGTCTTTGGCGGTATTGCAGGCATTATTTCGTCCTCGGACCCAGTGGGCGGCACGCCGCAAGATCGCCCGGAAAGCACGCAGGAGTCGATTCCTCCCAGTTTCAATGTCAATAATAAGGAAATGGGGGAATCGCAGGACATGTATCGTCGTACGTTGGCTGCATTCTGGACTTCTCAGCCAGGTGAGCTCCGAGCAGATGACTGCATTGAAGACATATTTTCTGGTGGTGATGGCTGGGGGAAGGAAGGCCGGCCACGCGTGGGCACTGAGCCCAGTCAGCCTGGCAGTGCAGAGACCACACCGAACGGCAGTCATCACGATGGGATATCGAGGGATACAGCAGCTTCGAGCAGGCTAGGAAATAATGCTGTGAGGAGTGTGACACATGGACATGGACATGGACACGGGCACAGGAGAAATTTCGATGGAAGTCGAAGACTTGATAAAGGCTTTAGAAAAATGCCGGGAGAGCTGGACGAGATGGATGTGCGTGAGGATCTCGTCAGTTGGAGCATTGGGGTGAAGCCACCCACTTAGCAAGACCTACAGTCATCTTACTCACAATGATGAACAGCACTCGGTTGAGGTTCAGCCAGCATTTTGGTTCCTTTTATGTTACACGTACTACTTCCAGTACAAACGAGATACCCTACTGCCGATCAAGCTCAGGATAATACCTATACACCCCTTGCGAATACTTCAACCGCCTACTGCTATTGAGATACTCCTTCAACTCATCCTTGACAGAATTGTAAAACGTCCCCAGCAGCTCTGGATATTCCTTAGAGCGAGCCTCCATCTCTTTCGGGAAAGCGAATTGCAAACCATCAAGCACTTGCCACACAGTAGTATCTGCATACGTCAAACTCTTCCCCACGAGATATTTGTGCTTACCAGCTGCAGCATTCCACTTCAACGTCCTTTCGAAATAGCTCAAGAATTTCGGAATCCGAGTCTCTCTCACATCGCGGGCTTTTTGGAGACTTTGCTCCTTTTGATCTTCGTAGTACCAACTGACTATATTTTTGGAGGAAGAGGTTTCAAACATGTGGTCAGCAGATGTAGGGAAGAAAAAGATGTGAATCGTGTCGAGGGGAATTGCGGGATGATAATAACGACAACAACAAACAACAGGGCAGAAATGGGGAAAATGTAAAAGTCACAAATGGAAAAGAAAAGAAAGAAAAAATCCTCTTCCCTTACCAGCAATAGGATGATGTGTATCATGCACCTCATTATTCAAATCCAAAGCCGTCATAGCCAACTGTTGCACCCAAAATTTCATCTTCTCGCCCTCCTCCTCTTCCCCTCTACTCCCACCACCACCAACCAATCCAGGTATCTTCTCCCCCAAATAAATCAAAATATTCGGCGTCTGACTAATCACCAACGTCTCCCCTCCTCCTTCCCTACCATCAATACCACCACCACCACCACCACCACTAGCACTAGCAGTAGTACTACCGGCAGAGCGAATAACCCTCAAAGCAGGCGGACTAAAAACCGGAGGATTCCCAACGTCGGATTCGAGCGCGTGCGGGTTCATACATACGCGTTGAACTTCTGCGTAGCCCTGATGATGGGAATTTGCTATGTCCGTGTAGGGGATTTGGTGGGCTTCGAGGGCCAGGCGGATGAATTCGCCTCGGCCGGGTATGCTGGGGTGGTAGAGGAGTTCGTATTTTGGGGACGGTTTTGTGGGAGGAGTGGGAGTGGTAGTGGTAGTGGTAGTAGGGGATGGTTGTTGTTCTTGCTGTTGCTGCGCCATGGTGGGTGGCGTGGAAAGGGCGGATAGTTTCTTGGAGTTGCTGCTGGGAAGGATGTAGGAGTTTTCCTATGTGGTACTCAGCAGATACCTAGCAGGAAATATTATAGGTAATCGCGTTATTGTTGTTGAAAGTAGCTGAATTGTGAGGGTGGATGGTCTCTAGAAGCTTTCTCTTGGTAGTGGATAGGTTCGGAAGAGAGTTGACGTTGACGTTTACAATGATGTACTGATCTGATTGGTACTTACGGCCGCTCTAGCTAAGGTAAACAAACAAATTCGACCTAGATACATGTATCGCTCGCACAGATGCTACCATTGAATGTTTTGCTCCATGAATTGATTGATTGATTTATTGATTGATTGATTGATTGCTGTACCAGTCTTCACGAGCTCTGATGTGCTATGTCACGTGCGAGTGTGAACACTCGAATTCTGGGATGATGCTAGATCACAAGAGCGGAGAGAGCTGCACCTATATGGAGTTGACTTCAGGAGTACTTACTGTAGTGGAGCTGCAGCTGCAGGCTTTATTGTGATGGCTTGCATGTGCATTATTGATTCAGAAACAAGAAAAATAGCATGGCCGCGAGCTCTAGACCACTCCCTCCTTAGTCCTGCTGACATTAAGTGGTTTGAGGAGAGCGGTATGTGCTGGTCGTAGTAGCTGATGGCAGCATGCTCGTGAGACATTTATTGAGCAGCTGAGTGAAACAGAGCTAAGTCAATGCTAGAGCAATTATTATAATCCGTTACTGTGTCTATTGAGCGTTCGATGGAGTATACATAGGCCCACTCTTGCGGGGGCATTTATGGCGTCGAATCAGCTTGCTAACAAGAGCTCTCTTGCATGAACTCGTTTCAATGGCCGAGAAGTGTTGTTGTAGCACCCAACGCTGCCGAGCATGTGTGTATGCTTCGCGATCTGGGTTGATAATATACAAGCAAGTTTGGTTCATAATCCGTGAAACGCTCGCGATCTGCATGCGCTGTGTTTCTGCCTGTTCATCAAGTCAAACAGCATCGATCATGCTGCGCGGGCCGATTGATATACACCGCCGTTATGGTTGCGGCTCACCTGCGGTCGCTCACCGCTTGGGTGTGCTGTGTAACTGTAACCACTTTGCATCTTGAACTCGGGCCGGATCGATTTAGAATATCTGATATCTTCATTGAGACGCTGGTGTGGTGAGCGTGTGGTGGGGACTTCGCCGTACAAGGGAGTATCTCTGGGCGAGGACTCTTTTGCAGGACCCATTCGTGAAACTTGTTCGGCACCTGTGGCAGGTGTGTAGACATAGCTGGTCGTACGAGTATTCATTGGCATGGCCTGAGGCCTTTCCGGATATCGTGCAGAGGATGTGCGGTAGGACGGCTGGCGTGTTTCACGTGTGTCTCTTGAGTCACGATATGCTTCATCTCGCACTGCTTGTGGGGCCTCGCGACTTTCACGCGATCTTGGCATCTCTCTCGAGATGAAGTCGCGAGACCTCGGCATGGTGTCATACATCGAGTCCCGGGGCCTCGAGGTATAGTCGCGAAGAGGCTCTCGTGGCGCTTCTTTCGTAGGCGAAGGACTCCTGGTCACCCGACGCGAGAACGCTGGCCGTGTGCGCTCCTGTGGATTCGATGTTCGATATCCTTCAGGGGTGGCATATTCTGCATCGTCTGCATATGGTCGACTGCCGTAGGGGGCTTTGGCGTGTGGAGGAGCTTGGTGGTCTGGTGTTGTAGCAGGCGTGGGCTGGCCATTCGTGAATTCCGTGGCGCGAGAGCTCTTGGGCGGCACGTTCTCGGCTCGCCTTGATGAAGGGTTCTGAGGCATGGTATCAGACCGCTTGACTGGAGGGGGCGGCATTGCTGCCGATCCTGGTTGTAGAGAAGCTGCACGCTGTTTCTCGCTCGTGATGTGGATGTCAGCAGGAGAAGACTTCGAAGTGTTCAAAGGTGGAGGTCTGCGCTCGTCCACGGCCTCGGCACTTGACCGCCGTTCTGGTGTGCGCGATGAGGTTCTCCGAGTTGATTCTTTCTCCCGCTTCTTCTCGTCTCTGGGATCCTTACCCGGCCTTTCCGAACTACGTCTCACAAAGCCAGCGGGTCGTCCACTACGATCAAGCTTGACAGACTGCAGTCTGTCCTTGGAAGATTCCATACGGACGGGCGAAGGCCTGCGTTCCTCGGTCTTAGGTCGGGAAGCTCCACCACGAGAGGACATTATGTAGTCACGCGCATCGGCATAATGATCGGCCATCTTGCGAGCGCGCTCATCGTGGTAGACTTCTGGGACATCTCTCTGAGACCTAGGCATCTGTTGATACGACGTTTCTCTGGCTCGTCGAGCAGCGTCTTCCTCGCGCAAGCGTCGTGCTCTCCTTTGGTAGTCATCGGATTCGCTGTCCGAGTCGTCTTCGACATACGATTCTTGCTTTCGCTCGCGCTCCTTTCGAACCTCGCGCTCCCCCTGCCGAGCCTTCTCTTTTCGACGTTCCTTGTCATTATCTTTACTACTGCGGGTGAAACCCCGTGGCTTCTCCTTGCTCTCCGTGGCACGTTTCGGTGGAGTGCGCTCGGCGTAGTCTGATTCTTTGCGTGGTGTGGCTCGTGGTTGCGCCTCGAAATAGTCTGAGGCTGCTGCGTAATCCGGTCGACGCTCTTCGTATTGTGGCACAACACGCTCTCCGCGGGACGGGTATGTACTGCGAGGTGGCTCCGTCTTATACGAGGGTGATCGTACATCAGCGCCTCGAGGTCGTCGCTCCGTTTGGCGGGCCATGGCCTCCTTTCGCAGCTCTGCCAACTTCACTTGCGCATCATATCGTTCACGTCGGCTCTCGTCAATAAGAATCTCGTAGGCACTCTGTATCTTGTGGAATTTGTCCGAGGCAGCTTGTTTCTCTGCCGGATCGGCGACTTTGTCCTAGAGTGGTGTTAGTGTGAGGAGGTCTGAGCTGACAGACCGAAAGAGGAACTCACGGGATGGCACTTGAGCACCAGCTTGCGATGGGCCATTTTGATAGCGGCGGAGGTGGCATCTTTGGGGACTCCTAACGCTTGGTACGGATCAGGAGGTAAAGGCGAAGCCATGATGTGGTACGCTGCCGGTCAAGGATGACCGGTCTGGGAGGCGCAAAATCGAGCTGAGGCCGGCGTGGTAGTGTGGTGTGTGAACACCGGAGGAATGATGGTTCTCAGATGCGTTGCGAGAGCCGTTAGAATATAGCCACAGAGGACGTGCGTGTCCACTCCCTTGCTCGGTCGGGGGCGGAAGGAGAACGGGTCGAGAGTTGACGACGGGCAATTCCTAAGCCACGCTGCTATACTGAGCAGTGATGTGATAATCCAGGAGTACAGCAGTAGTTCTGCAGGTCAAGCAGGTGGTGGTTTGGTGTGAGGCAGATCTTTGCCTTCAGAAGTTGTCTCTGGGGCGGCGCTCGGGGTCGGGTCGTGAGGCGGCCGGAGGTTGCCGCTTGGCAATGACGACGGAACAGTCTAACAGAAAGCGGTCGAAGACTGGAGCACGAGTCTGAGTTTGGTAGCACCTCGTAGTGGGCTTGTCCCATCAAAAGGAATGATGCTCGTGGATTGTCGCTAGTGGTTGCTTCATACAAGTGCGCGCACGGCGAGCGAGGAATGCGAGTGCGCGAGTGACTAGGTAGAGCTACTGCTCGTAGACTACCTTTTAGAGTCACTAGACAATACACTGCCGGGCGGGCACGAGGTGCGAAGGCTTCTGCTCAGGCTTCCGAGCCAGGTCTTCCTTGTCCCGGAAGAGAGGCCTGGGATTAGGTTACAGGTAACAGCAGAGTGAGTGAGCAGATTCGAGGCTCAGACTCTCTCTCACTCTCAGCGGCAGCGCACCCCCTTGATTCGCCGTGGGTGGTGCAAAGTCGTGCTGTGCAGTGCGGTGCGGTGGGAGACGGTGAGGCAGCAGGATGGAGTACTAGTTCTAGTTCTTCTAGTCATAAAATGGAAAAGCAAGTGGGAATGGTCAGGGCGACGAACTGGCGTGGCGGGAACAGGACAGGCTCCAGTACGAAGGCGGAAGGCTCTGATCCCAAGCGAAGACGCTGGCTCGCGCACTAGAATTCTACAGAAGCAATCACACGGCCAGCAGGGTGACATGTACTCCGTACTGCGTGCACTGTATGGGAGGAGAGTCGCTGGTGCGTGCAAACGAATCGCGATGCCCGCGGGCCCAGCGGATCGCGTTCTACTGGTGGGTGACAGGTCCAACGATCCAATCGCGATGGCTGATGCAGACGACACACGTGCTACTGCAAGTGCACTGCAAGCTCACCGTCAACCAGTCCACTTGGTGGTGATTCGTGAAGCGCCCAAAGCCAAAAAGAGTCGGTCACCTTCACCTACGGTGCTACGTGGTGGATGCCGTCCGTCTTCAGCCAGCGGGGCTCTTTCAGTCTCGCGCCTGGCCCTGGCCACACACTACCTTACCTCTCTACCTCTTAGAAGTTAAAGCTACGGAGCTATGTCGTTCGCCATCAAGGCAGTGGTGGGCTGGTGGCCACGTTAGGATATGATAGGCCGCTGAAACTTCCGACAGCGCTTGCACAGAGCTCAGCCGCCTATCATGAGAATATTGATCGCACAGATCGTTCTATCATGCCCTCCCGCTCAGCTGTGCTATCCCCTGTTGCGCAAAGTGCTTGCTTCTCTTCCTTGATGACACAGCCAGACCGACCACGCACAAGCTACTTGGCGTGGTCAACCCAAGCGCAGCAAATAGGTAGATACCTTAGTTGTCTTTTCCACGTACTCAGCCCTCCACTGTCCAGGCGTGTGGAATCATTCGATTCGCTGCCCTTCACTACTGCTATTGGAAGAATCTCGTGGCGAACACGACGACGACGACCACCACGACTCGTGGACTGCCAAGTGTCTCACGAGGGCCATGTGATGTACAGTTCGAGAACATTGATGGCACGGCAACGATCGACAACACATATACTGTACATTGACTCGATTTGTATTCACGCTCCGATTCAGGTGTACGTACGTAGTTCTATGCGCGCGCAGTCGAAAACCGTCGCCTCAGCGGCACACAGCGCATGAACGCTGCCCAATTCTCAACGCGATCGACATGTTCGCTTTGTACCTGCGGACAACCAGAGAGAAGTGGATCGTTGTTTGACGAAATGCCAGCAAATCACAAGTCTATACAACCATGACGACAGACGACTTCCCACGTTGCTCCATAGAGCACAATTATCCTACCTACATGTATGCAGCTGCCAATGGGCAAGTACTCGGTTAACTGCTGCAGATTTCAGCCCTCCAAACAACCGATAATGCGACCGCAGCTTACAAACAGTGAGGCAAGTGAGTTATGACTTATGAAGGGGCACATCTGTTATTCTGTGTAATCAGAACGTCAAGTCTTGTGTGGGCATGACACGTGCTTACAGCACACATCTCTCTCGCTAGGGAATGATGCTCTGCCATCCGATATGCTATATTATAAGATCAACTACGTAAATAGGATTTGCTCACACTTATGCTGCAGGACCTTCCACTACCTCCCTACTCCAAGGACTTATTCGAACGCTGTAGTAAGGCCTTCCGAAGAGTCTTCAGGACCTTCTCGTCGAGCTATCAAGAGTGTAAAAAGAGAAGACTTCGCCAAGCATAAACGGGAGTTTGAAAGACTATTCCGACTTCTGGCGTATTCGGGCTATTGCTCGCCATAACTTGGACACGGATTCAGAAGGTCTGAGGATGCATTTGATAATAGATAGAAATGCTTAACATAGCAGGAGAATGTGCGCAAAATATGGCAGAACCCGTCAGTCCATGCCCTCCGGGTAATACGAGTGCCGATATACGCGATCGACGGTGCGACAGTACCTTGTGGCTGTTGCCTCCATTATATCAATATGACACATTGCTACAAACCTGGTCTTGGACTTTTTGTTCATCCTCGAACTTTCCGCTGCTGTCCCCTCGTATGTCTTATGACATAGCGAGTCGAAGAGAGGCGGTCCGCGGCCTATCCACGTGCATCTCGATGCGGAAGGCGCCAGACCCCAACGGGCCTTCCCCGGACGAAGACTGCGAAGCACGCCAACTGTTGCTCCCGAGGTTGACTCTCGCAGTTGTATGACTTTGTTATGATAATGGCATTGACAACAGCAGTCTCCCTCTCTGTGCCGACCTTGAGCGGACCAGAGTGGATAGTTTACTCAGCAGTATCAACTTGGAATGTCTGTTAGGAGAGCCAAATATAGGCAGTGTTATATTCTTGTCTGGATCACAGCATGCAAATCCAACCCGAGACGGAAGCTGCATTCCTTGACGTCTGTCGGTATGACACTGCATCCGGACTTGTACTTCAAGGCATAGTGTGGATCCAGTGAGAGGTCATGATCTTGCTTACTGAGCCATTTCTGATCTCGAGACTGCCTTGGTTGGTGAGGTCTCCGGCGTGAATCAGCACATCTATAAGTAATACAGTTGGGGTCGCTCAAGATGTCACAAGTGTAACCCACCACCCTTCGGTAGCACGTAAGGTAGCCCTCGCCGGGAGCGAAGCTATGGGTGTCGGATATACACACAATTCTGATCTTCTGGTGACATGTTTGATTGCCCATGATCTCGTAACTACATGTATGACGATCTTTGACGCGACTGCCGTGTGGTACAGTAGGTAATAATGCAGTCAGTGAGAACCATGTTCTTTATTCACCTGAGGCATGCACTATTATAGGAGAAAGTTGCGCACAAGCCAGCAGGTGAATTTCCAGGTTGCACACCCGCCCATCCGCCGCAAATCAAAACGTATCCTGAGGAACTATATAGATTTACGACTTTGATACTATGTTTCCTGCCCTTTATTGTCTGATATAGCGTATAGACAGGCTAGTATACTATCTACGATTCTACGATACTATTAATCGGTCTTTTTTAGTGTCTCTAGGTATCGGGCCATCGTTATATTATAAAGAGAGACACTCAAGGACGAGAGCGCGGCTGCTCCCGAGGATACGTTTTGATGTAACTACCTTGCCGCCCCCACGCCACTTCACGTCCAGAGACTGTACATAACTTATCTCTACATGGAGCAGCTCAATCTCAGTGAAAAGGAGCATCAAAAATGCTTGATTGTCACTTTGTTAGTAGTGGCATCAGTGCGTTCTCCAGAGGTGCAGAGTAGTGGCACCATCTTCTCCTCGGAACCGTCGGCAGATGGCTGCGAACTCTACTACCAACGTCCGTGGGTCGCGAGACCATAACCATCAAATGCGCGCGACAATCAGAAGTAGGCATAGGACAGAGGAGACGCTGAGCCCTGTTCCGAAGGTCAGTCCATAGAGGCCAAAGCCAACTTGAGGCCTCTACGCGTACTATATAGTTGGGTGAATGTAAGGTAAGGTAGTTGAGAGTTCTCGGATGAGCGCCGTGTGAGAATAAAATTTCCAACAACAGCTAAGGTATTTCTATACCATATTACCATTGCTTGAACCCTGGCTCCTCATGAACTCTGAGGTGAGCCTGGTGAGGTTGCAGTATTCTAGTGGGGCGCCTTCCTCAGGAAGCCGCTGACTGCAGACCATAACTACCTTACCTGACCACACCACCGAATTTCGAGCTGTCGATCAGACTTACAGTATTCCAAGTCAACAGCGGCAAGTTGACTACCATCATCAGCGGCAAGGTGATAACCATCAGCGGCAAGGTGATAACCATCAGCGGCAAGTTGTGGGCCATCACACGATCAGTACGAGCCTTGAGACCAAGCAGGCTTTCCACCGCACAGCATGCCCAGAGTGAAAAAAGAGCCGTTGGAGTCCGGCAAGAAGGAATGGAAATGGCAAATGAAGTACACACTCCACCTCCTGGACACACGCCACCAGCTGTCGGCTACGCAGGGCACAGCAGTCTTTAGGCGTATGTTCGAGAGAGAGGTGTCAGCTTGGGTGGTTACGGACGAGAGACTCCAGTGTCTGATGAAGACGCAAACTTACGAGGGGAAGACGCAGCGCAGTAAGCAATGGAGGGACATTTACAGCGCGGCTACTAGGCCAGCGGATATTGCAGCCAGAAGTGTCGTCGAAGCGATGATACACGAGACTATTTCGAGCATGGATGGGATACCAGTGGTAGTTCTACCAGCGACTACGGCCGTGACAGCTTCCCCTTCTCGAAAACCGAGAACCCGCTCTACTCAACCTGCGAGCCCTCGTAATGCCTCAGGACCAACTGCAGTACGAACGCCTCTCAGCAAACAGGCCCCGATAGCATCCTGGAACCCAGCTTCGACTGAAGAAGATAATATGGTTTTAGCGCCTAGCCCTAAGCGCCGCAAGATCACCAGTATCCAGAACCCAAACACCGATAGCCTACCGCGGCAATCAGCTGGAAGCCGAAGCGCACTCAGGATATCAGCACCAAAAGCCAGCTTTCTGCAAGCACATGGTACCGTTATTCAGTGGTCGCCAGACAAGATTGCGAGGGCGCAGCATGATCTTACAGAAGTGCTCGAGGCCGAAGCCCATCCGCCGATGAATGGCCTTTTATTTCGATACTGGAAAGAAGATGCACGCAACAGTAGAGACGGCTGCGTAGCTAGGAAGTTTGCAAGAGCGAAAGTAAATTTCAATCAGCCTCCGCCGCCCTGTGATAAGCTAGATTGGGAAGAAGTATTCTACCACATCGATCGCTCTGGAAAGGCTATTGAGTGGCAATCTATATTTGTGTCTACGTCGAACAGTCTACTCTGGACTTTACAAAAAGCACTAAAGGAACTGAAGAAGAATCCTGAATCTCTTCGGATATCCGTTATAGATGCTCACGCTCTAGACCGGAAGTCCGTATACCACGTACTACCGTACCACAGAAGACTCCGGCTTAAGGGGGAGTTTACGGATGGTTCCTGGAGATACGCTGGCACGCATGAGTTCTTAGTGCATAAGCGAATCCCAGGTAAGGCAATAATACATACATTCGATCTTAAGGATCTCCTACACTTTGTCTCCCATGACCAGGATGCCTACGACCCGATCATCGAGCGTATTCTTCGCCCAGAAACCTTGGGCCTACCCCGAGATCTGAAAAGCTACATCCACAAGAAATTGGTCGACGACGCTATACCCTTATCCGCTGTAATAATAACAGGAGTAGCGAAACTGACCGCCTTTGCCGGTATTAAATCGAACTCGCAGATAGAACACATTCAAGCATTCGTAGCGGAAATCGTACAAGGCTGGGGTCTTAAACTTAAGCACCAGACGCCTGAGAACTGGTCCAGTCTAGCGACTTCTTATGCTAGCGCTTTATTCGAATACAGCCAACGGCCTCGAAACGTACGGGAAGAGATGCTTGTTAAGCGAGCGTTTTTAGAAGGAGTGTTCTGGGGCTCTTCAAAACATTTCAATCCACGACACTCGCCAGAACATATTCAGTCGATGTACCGTATAGCAAAGGGGATCGGATTGGAAGACCCGGGGAGAATGGCAATGGATGAGCTTTCTGCTATCCAGATGAGTTTGATAATGTTTGAGAAGGCGCAGCATAGGCGTCTGCCTGGACATAAGACGCAGCTTTTACTGGAAGATTCGGATGCCAGTGATGAGGGTTTTGCATCAGGCGATAATAATAATGACGATGAGGATGACGATGAGGATGATGATGATAATACTGATGATGCTGATGATAATAATGGAGCATCGTCCATTCATGTAACAACAAGGGCAGGAGGGCCTGACGAAGACGATGATAGCATCATCTACGAGCGTGACTAAAGACTGTGGCGGGACCTTATGTATAGCACGGGAAGAACAACATGAAATTTGGGGAGAGTATAACGGGATCTTGAGGCAGCTTCATGTTTGCACCAATACTATCGTATGTCATGTCTACCACAATGATTTGCTTCACCAACCTGTCGCTATTTTATCGTAACCAATTTATTCAGCGTGTCTCGCTTTCCGTATAATATAAATGAAGCCTGCGCTACATCAACGTGGGGTATATCGTCCTGGCGACTAATCATAACTGGTCCAATGTCAGCACTGAGTGTAAGGAAGAAGCCATGCTCTGAAGGGAGTTCCTACCGTGGCCCATCGTCGTTTGAAGCTGCAGGCGTTTCCGCACTGTATGGAGCTGGCGTCTCTGGGACACCTCCAGGCGTTGCGTAATTGGCCGGAGTGTTGTACGCAGCACCTCTGTAAGCACCCGGTGTAGGTTGATCACCATAGCTCGCTCCTGGGGTAGGCGCAGAGTATGCGCCTGGGGTCGGTGCTTCGAGCCCAGAACCAGAGTAAGCAGGAGTTTTGCCACCAGAGTTTGCGACATAAGCCGGTGTGCGACCTCCACCCGCGTTCGGATTCCATGCAGATTGCTGCAATTATGTTAGTGAACAACTCTCAGGTTGTCAAAGAGGACAGACTTACTGCTCCACCGCCGCCCCCGCCACCCCATACGGAGCCGCCTCCATATGATGTAGCTCCTCCGTAACTCGTTTGTCCGCCATATGAAGTCGTGCCCCCCGCACCATAAGCAGTCTGGCCACCGCCACCAGCTTGCCATGCAGGTGTTCGCCCCCCATCGCCCTTCCAGGCAGGTGTACGACCACCACCTCCCATTGCATATGCTGGAGTTCGACCACCACTTGCCATGGGCGGCGCTCCGTAACTAGGCCTGCCAGGAGTTGCACCTCCCATAGGTGGCCCTCGGCCTGGCGGACCCCTAGGTCCGCCGAAACCGAACTCATTCGCGTTCGGACAGATGACTTGTCCAGTCGTGGGGTCAATAACAGCCAACTTCTCCTTCGGCATCGTGAGCTTCTTGTTCTTGCTATGCAACTCGACAAGCGCACCAGCATCACTGGATTCCTTCACGATTCCAATCATGGCCTTCATGGGCCCAACCTTGATCTTGACGGTGCGACCCACGAGCCTATCACGGCCCCTCTGCATCGGCGGTGGCATCGGGAGAGGCGCGCCTGCATTGGGTCCTTTCAATGCCTGATTCATCTTCGTCAAGTCTGGACCAACGCGACCACCCTTGGCAGCCACAGTGAGGACGTTACTGGTCCGTGCAACGAATACACCAGCATTTTCCCTGCTTTCCCGTGATTGAGCAAAAACGTAGCCACGGTGGACGTGCAGGACTTTGCCTTGACGCGCCTCGCCTCCGTACTCCTTGATCGTGTCTTCTGGCTTGATTTCGTTACCTTGGTGATCTGTGGCTGGGGCGCCTTCTCGACGCTTCTCGATCTTGTTCGACACGGCAGATGGAAGGAGTGCTCGCACGCTACCCAACTGATCAAGAACGCGCAGACTCTCGCGATCGACTTTGACCACACAGGCAACCGTCGATGCATCCAACTGCACAAGATCGAACAGATCATACTTGCTTGCACCAACGACACCACCACTGTCGGTCGCCTCGCGGAGATCTTTGGAAAATACTGTTATCTCCTGCTGGTTGCTATCGGTAAGGATGGTGATTCTGTCATCATCTCGGATCCTCACAACCATGCCGACCTCATCTTGGTACTTGCTGCCACCAATGACCTTGACATGGTCTCCCTCCCTGAAGAGCTTGCGCAGATCTTTGATGGGAGCTTCAATGACTTGACCCGCCAGTGGTCCAGAGTCCACTGCGATCTTGATCACTTCATTGTAGACCTGTGTCGCCCGTCCGTTGACGCCTTTTTGCTCACCACGAAATATCTCAACTTTGTCGCCTGGCAAATAATCAGCACCCGCGCCGGCTTTGAGAGTGGCCGCAAGAGCAGCAAGATCCAAGTTCTCGGTTCCGTCTTCGGTTGCTGCTGCAAATTTCGTGACCTCTTCGAGCGTTGGGTTGACATCCTCAACCTGAAGGTGAGCAACCTTGAAGAAATCAACGTAGAACCCATCGTCGTATTCTTTGCCTTGATACGTCCAGACGTTGCCAATGGTAGGCTTCTTGGACAGGTAACGACCGTGTTTCCTCTTCGCTTCGGTCTCGCTGAAGAGACGGGCGGGAGGCCGCTGCTTGAATGGCTGTACAACGCGTTTGCGCTTCATGCCACCTTGTCCATCGGGCTCCATTACCGCTGCAGCATTTGCATCTTCGGTCTGGCCATAGTCCAACCGCGGAATCAGCTTGAGCTTAACTTCTGTCCCGTTTGTCTCGACCTCTTCGACCATGGCAAGATCGTTGGCGTACAGGCCGCGCTTGGGTCGCACATACATGCCCGGCTCAAGCGTTTTGCTCTTTTTGACCCTCAGCAGAGCCGGCATCTCCTCGATGGGAATGAGCTGCGGCTTCGTACCCATGAACACGTTCGTGATACCATCGAGAGCAGCGGTAACGTCGTCCAGGCGCCGCGCCTCCACGTAAATCTTGCCAACCATGGCACCAGTGCCGGCACGTTCGAAGGCAGAGAAGATCTGAACTGGTTCTCGGGACCGCTGTCGCTCTACTATGCGATTCTGGAGGGCGAAGATAATCTCACGCTCCTTTCCAGGGCGGCATTTCATGAACCAGATTCTCGGATCATCGGCGCTAGGCATCAACAAGCGCTGTGGGACTATGCCAGACGCTGAGCCAGAAGCACGATTCTGTCGTCCGTACCGCTCCTTCAGACGTGCTGCAGTCTCCTCCACATCCATAGCTTCCTGTTGTTCACGCTTGCGGTCAAGCTCTCTGTGCATGCGATCGTCCCTGTCGGCACCAGGAGGCAACTCTTGGAGGTCATCCGGGTGCATTTCCTCGCCAGGCAGATCGTCTTCTTCTTCAGGCTCCTCCTCATCATCCTCGTCGACCTCAGCCTCGACATCGATGAATTGGTTGCGTCTTTGCTTTCTACGCTTCGTCGGTCTCCCCACATCATCTTCATCGTCCTCATCCTCTTCTTCCTCCTCCTCCTCTTCATCCTCCTCGTCTTCGTCTTTGTTTTCGTCTTCGTCGTTTTCGTTCACGTCGTCCTCTTCTGCAGCAGCGCCCTCGGCACCTTCCTCCTTCAGCTCATCATCGTCGTCGCCGAGTGCGTTGCCGCCATTCGCGCGGACCCTGACCGGCGGCTCGTCATCATCATCAGCGACCTGTGGCTTCGCATCATCCTCATCGTCAGAGGCAACGTGTTGGCCAGGGTTGAAATCGTCCTCTTCCTCCTCGTCGGGAAATTGCTGATCGAGGACGTTGCTCATTGCGGCTCAGCGTTCAGCAGGACGTGAGTGAAGGATAGATAACTAACGGCTCTGTTTTCGGAATTCGCAGATGAGGTAGAGCAGCACGTATGGATGAGGTGGATGTTGTGAGGTAAAGGAGGAGCCGAAGCGAGGGGGATGCAGGAAGTAGTGATGTTGACCTGACGCTGGCCTTTGTCGACCGTGAAGACGGTAACGGCAGCGCCCGCTTCGTGCCGGTCCGCGGGTAGCGCAATCCTGGAAACCGGATCCGTGACAATATCGGTCTACTCCTCTCCGCCTACATCGTGCTCACAAGCAGTAAGATGCTACTCTCGCCTATCTGCTCGGGCAAGATCGTGTGAGTGAGCGCACTGCAGCGGTCTACTCAATTAGATATGATCATTCCTTTTCCCTGATTGGTGTAGGAACAGCAGTAGGCATGCTCAAACACACAGAAGCGTCGACAGGGCGAGACTTCAAGTCCCAAAGACCGCTGAAAAAATGGCTAGGGATAGCCGGCCTGGCTGTTTTCACTTCGATTGTCTTCTGGCACTCACTCCATGAGGTCGTCATGCCACGCTGGCGTGAGGATAATCGCACTTCGGAGCTGAAGCCAGGCACATATCCAGGCCTGCCTCTGAAAGACATTCCTCATCATCTCACGAGCTTTCAGCGCTGTTCGATAAGAACACTACAGCAAGACACTGGCCTGTACTTTCTCGCTTCAGCCAAACCTCTAGAGATGTCTGAGTTCATATCCCGAAGGCAAAGCCTTGCTGAAGCTGTGCACGAGGATGGCTTCGATGCATTCGCAGTCGAGCCAGGATATACATTCTCCTACTTTGCAAACGTCACTCAGTCGCAGTGGGAGGTATGGGAACCCGAAGAAAGACCTTTCGTCATGGTCGTGAAACCTCATCTCACAAGTTCTGGAGATATCGTTGCCAAAACAACGTTCCTGGTTCCTGCTTTTGAAGCACAACGTGCACGTCTGTTGAAGATGCCTTTTCCAGACGAAATCGACGTGGTTACGTATGAGGAGCACTGGGATCCTTATTCCACGTTGTTGCAATCCCCCATTTTCGCCTGTCACAAGAAGACACCGCCGAAGATTATGGTTGACGAAGAAATGCGAGACTTCATTTCGCGAGGTCTAGCAAAGCACGGGTTCGAAGTCCATGGGCTTGGAGGAACTGTCGAACGCGTTCGACAGACTAAATCCTCGGCCGAAATCGGTATTCTCCGCGCAGTGAACACAGGCACTGTTGAAGCCGTGCGCGCTATGCGAAAATGCATGACTCCAGGCCTCAGCGAGGACGACGTGATGTCAGTCCTTGACAATACAATGCGTTTTGCTGGTCTTGATCCATTCTTCGATATCGTCCTCTTCGACGAGAATGCCTCGAACCCTCACGGTGGCACAGACGGTAGCAAGGTATTGGAGAAGGAGACAATGGTCCTGATAGATGTTGGAGCGCACTTATACGGCTACAGCAGCGATATATGCAGGTCATTCTTTCCTCCCTTCTTTCCTAAGGTAGAGACAGAGCAAGACATACTGGCTCTCGATCACAATGTGAAGGAAAAATTGCACGTCTGGCAAATCGTGCTTGACGCGCAGACTGCTTCGCTTCATGCTCTACACGAGAATGAAAGCTGTGCTGCCGTCGATCTTGCCGCTCGTGAAGTCATCGAGTACGCTGGCTATGGACGAGCCTTTACACATCGAGTTGGACATGGAATTGGCATCAAAGCCCATGAGAGTCCCTATCTCAACAAAGGCAATACCGAGGTACTACTGAAGGCTGGCATGGTATTCACGAGTGAACCAGGCATCTACTTGGTAGAAAAATTTGGCATTCGACATGAAGATGTGTTATTGGTCCGAGAAGATGGTCTCCCTGACCTCTTGACTGGCAAACGCGCAAGTGGACCCTGGGATCCATAAGTCCGCTGCATTTGGATCTTACCCTCCATGCCCATCGCACCAACAACATTTATCCCCAATTTGACGCGTGCTGCATCGCCGTCAGCTTTTGAAAGGGAAAGAGATAGAGAGAGAGAGCTCTGTTCCTACAACATTCCTTCGCATCATAATCGCTCGCGAAGGCACTGCCAAGTCCTCAGCACCACAGATCCATCGCGTATGTAGCCTCTTCCTCCTGATGGATGACCATTATCTGAACCATCAGCTTAGAATCGACTTGACAGCCATGAGAATCTCGACCGCTACGTCAATGTTGTGGTGTCCATGTGAGTCTCATAGCCAAAACATCGATGATGGGCAGTAATTTCGAAAGCGATGTTTGAGGAAAATTAGCGAAGCAAGATGCGGGCTACGTGTGAAGGGGCGGAACGACCTAAATACTTCATGGCGATCGTTAGTTTGGGGTCTCGAATTGTAACAAACGGCATATTTGCCTACAGATTGAGATCGTGGGAAGTAGGCTCTGTTTTCATGATGCTGGAATGGTGACAACAGATTGAAGCGTCGAATGTAGCAATTTGAGTTATATGCACTGCGATTGGACTACTTGCCGTCTTCTTGCCATTGAAGAGCGGGCGTGCATAAGCCGTCCTGAAGTGGAATGTAATACATGGAGATCGCCGAGCAAGCGACGCTGTCGATGATGTGGTATGCGGGCTCAAAATCGTCAGCACTTCTTGTTGTAAGCGGTAGCATCAGAGCTCTCGCTTGTGTATGTTTCGTGTATGTCAATGCTGGGCGTCATGAAGAGCTATCGGGCCCGAACGTGAATAGCATCAGAGAAACTACATGTACCTTATGGCGGGCATGTGGTCCACCTCATGTAGGGCAAATTCGGGTATAGTGAACGATAGCCCCAAGACCGAAACATCGGGTACTGCTTCCTGCCGACTTGCTTTTGCCTGGCTTTCCCGATCGTAGTGGAGCAAGCGTTGCTCAGGGCTTCATATCACTCGCATGCTTACGAAGTCTTTCACAGCAAACTCAATTGCTCGAGCGACTTCAACACCTTCTTCCCACACTTGGTCATGCTTTCCCTTGAGCTCCAATAGCCTTGCCCTCCGCGAACCAGAAGTCTTGAAGCCTTGCGAGGACAGAGACTTCATCATCAGATGTGGCTGCTCCCACTCTACAAGCTCATCTTCCCGCGAATGCGCTATCACAACGAGCTTGCCATCTTCCCAGCTTGCACCAAGATCTGCGGACGTTGGGCTAGCAGCTTTCCAGTCCGCCTCTTTAGGGCCAAAAGCAGCCTCAACAAAGTTGCGATAGAATGCGCTATCGGAATGATAGTGCACGAGGGCAGGGAGGTCATACAGTCCTTCAATGCCGAGAACAGCCAGCGGCGGTACAACGTTGAGTTGCAAAGCCGCAGTAGACTCATACTGTACGCCCCAGTAACGCTTCATCAAGACCTGCAGAGCTAGACAGGCGCCGCACGAGTGACCCACCAACAGATAGCGACCTTCAAAGCGGTAGGTCTCTTGGAGGTGAAGGATTCCAGCCAGTACATCGTTAATATGATCTGGATGACTGGCGTTTCGAGCGGGATCTCCTGGATTCGATGGGCTCTTGGGGTGCCATGGAGCAGGCGAGAGGCGATAATTTATTGAAGCAAATCCGGCGATGTGCTCTTCGGCTGGAGACTTGAGTAGCACATCTTGAGCTTTGTCAAACGTGGTGGCAGTCTGCTCTGGGTCAAACCAGGCTCCGCCATGGATGTATACCACCCATATACGCTTCTGATCGTTTGCAGATGTAGGCCGAGGAATGCATGTTTGGAGAGTGTTCAGGCTGGATTTGTTTCCATAGTGAATGTCCTTGCGGAACTGTGGCCATTCATCCGTAACACCCATTGCTGCCTAAAGATGCCCGTGTATAGAGTAGCCCGATACTGTGCTCTCTGACGGCTAGCGAAGGTTCAGGTTCGTCTGACTCACAGTGGTCAGAGAGGAGACGTTTCTTCCCAGCAAACCCAGCCGCCAGAAGGCAGGATCACTGGTTCTTGTTGGGCAGCACGATATGGGCTATAGAAAGGACACGGTCTTAAGGGACTTCATCAGCTACGTACATGAGGTATACATGTATCATTTATCGGGAGGGATTTGATGAGCCAGATAGACGTCGCTTCGCAGGCAGGGCCCCAATGTTCGTATACCGGGCAAGCTAGTTCAAGGTTTCAGGTGGTGCAACCCATCCCGTGCACCTCCTCCATAAGGTAGGTAGTACAACAGTATCAACATGGTCGGCGACCGGCAGCAGACGACGACGGCGACGACGACCGCAACAACCTCGTCGGGGGACATCATACCTGCACGTCGCTGCGAAGGCACTTCACGTGACTTTCGGTGCAGACGGAATGGCAGCGGCACCCACCGTTCAGCGTCGTTGTGGCTGCCAGCCTCGTCAGTGTGCATTCAGCGTTACAAGGATGGCCTGCAGCGCGAGACCTGGGCTGTGAGTGCGGGTGTGTGAGACGGCCTTTTCGCAGACGCGAGCAATGACGTAGGTCTAGCGTCGGGCTTCTTCCTTCTTTCCATTATTGCAGCGATTCACTCTGATCGCCAGTCCAGCTGTACTGTACCCGGAACATCCACTTCGCAGCAGCAACAACAGCAACAAACAGCAACAGCAGCAGCAGCAGCCGCCCCGCCTTGGCCATTCAGGCACGCCAACCTAGCCCACGCTGAAACCACGCACCGCCACGACCAGCGGCACGGCACCTCAGCGCAGCTCTGCCTCAACCCCACTGGGCCCGAACTCTCTTAGTTGACCCATCATCCTTGAGCCTCTTGCGCAGCAAACATCTTGTGTTCATCACCGACACATCGACACCTCCGATCCGCTCTGCTGAACCTAACCTACCGACATTCCTTCGCACCTGCCGCACCTGCGTCCGCTTCACCACCGACAATCGCGACAACAGCGACAAAACAAGAGCAGCACCACTCCCTGCATCCATCCTCTCCTCACATACTCCCTCTTCATATCTCTTCTCCCGCCTACGTCAGCTCACCATCGTTCTGACAACACCTCACTTCCTCCCTTCCGCTCCGCCTGCGGCCTGAGCTCCGCCGTCGACCACCGTCAACATGAGCACCTACGACGACGACTACTACGAGCCGCGACGCTACCGCAACGTGAGTGTCTGACCTCAGCCCTACACATGGCAAAGTGCGAGACCCCCAAACTGACTAGTCTACCAAAGGTTCGCACCCGCCCACGTGACAGAGACGAGCCTGACTACGTCCGCGAAGAAACATACATTGAGCGAGGCAAGGGCCCTGGCCCACGCGGCACAGAGATGGTCTACCGGGGCCGCGAAGATAGCATTGAGGACATTCCTCGCGACTTTCCTCCTCCAGGACGTGACCGTGGCTACGACGACGACTACTACGAACCCCATCGTCGCAGCAAGAGTGCAGGAGGCAGAGGCCGGCGTTCAGACTACGATGATGATCGATACACCGACCGCGATGTCGCTGCAGCTGGACGTCACAGACACCGTGACGATCGCGGTTACGACTCTGACTATTCTCGCTCGCCACCTCGCAGACCCGAGCGCAAGAAGTCAGGCCTGGAAGACGCACTCGGTGGGCTAGGTCTCGGAGGCCTCGCCGCAGGCATCCTAGGCAACAGAGACAGCAATCGCGACAGATCACCAGGCGGCCGCTCCACTCGTTCGCGTGCTCGAAGCCGACGAGGCTATTCTTCGAGCCGAAGCAGGTCTCGCGGCGGCGGAGGCGACAAGAACAGAACCGAGCGCAAGTGGGCCCAAGCAGCTCAAGCAGCACTCGTTGCTGGCGCTGTCGAAGCCTTTCGATCACGCAATGAGGCTGGCCCGTGGACTGGAGAAAAGGGCAGACGCATCGCGACTGCCGCTATTGGTGCCGGTGGTATCGATGGTTTGATCGACCGCGACCCCAACAAGAAGTCCAAACGCCATCTTGCCGAAGCTGTTATTGGAGGTCTGGCTGCCAATCGACTCGCCAACGGACCCCGATCCAAGTCTCGTGGCCGCGGTTACGACTCTCGCGATGTCTCACCTGATGCTCGATCGATGCGCTCTGGACGCAGTCGCAGCCGAAGCATTATCGACAGACTCCGCGGTCGCTCGCAGTCTCGAGGGCGGGCCCCAAGTGAAAGTGGAGGTGGTGGAGGAATAGGTACTCTAGGCAAGGTAGCAGGCGCCGGCGCGGCAGCTGTTGGCCTCAAGAAGCTCTATGACCGCGCACGCTCCAAATCCCGTGGGAGGCGATCACCTTCACGCGACTCTAGCGCAGACTCGTATGTGCCCTCCCGCCGTCGTCCCCGTGATCAGCGCCGCTCACAAGGTTCAGATACCGGCAGTACTCGCCGGACAGACGATCGCGACGGTCCTGGCGGTCGCGAAGTCGCTCGCGGTACTAGAGGCGTCAGCACGATCGAAGCTGGCGGCGGAGGCGGTGGAAAAGGAAAGGGCGAGAATGATTCCAGTGATAGTAGTTCTACCACCGATATGGAGAAGACCCGGAAGCATATGCGTGGCAAGGAGTTGATTACGGCCGGTCTAGCCACTGTGGCCACTATTCATGCGGCGCATGGCGTGTATTCAAGTATGGAAGCTCATGAAAAGAGACATCGTTTGGTCGCTGAAGGAGAAATGAGCCCCGAAGAAGCTCGTAAAAAACAGACCAAGGCTTGGATCCAAGACGCTGCGGCCGTTGGTATTGCTGCGCTTGGTATCAAGGGTGCTTTCTCAGAGTGGAAGGAAATGAATGAACAGAGGTATGATTCTGGCCTCGTATTTCGGCATGAGTGACCCGCTAACCATGGCTCTTTCCACAGACGTGAGATCCAGGAGATTGAAAAGCGGAAGGCAGCTCGTCGCAAGAAGCGTGTTGCACGACAGAAGCAAGAGGAGATGGAGAGGCATGAGCGTATGATGAACATTCTCGAAAAGAACCCTCAACTTGCTGCTGGCTACCAGATGCAGCAAGCCGGCTATCTCCCTAATAAATTGGGCGCCATACCTGCACCTGATCAAAGTGGTAACCCTTACGCTTCTGGCCCCAGGTACTAGAGGCACCATCGACACCCCTCACATTCGACCTACGATCAGTACGAGAGTCGCCCGAGAAATCACTCACAGCACCACCATCGCGACTGGGCAGGTCCTCCGGACTGAGATAGTGCATGTGTGAAAGTGCTTGGGGACTTCTCAGCCTCAGCGAGGCTCTTGGCTCTATACGACACATCAGAGTGGCTCTCTTCCTCTTCAAAGCTAATAGATGACTTCATGAGCATACGAGAAACAGACTACGATGCATGAGATGGCGACCAAGCTGCATGATACCACCGGCAGGGCAGCCGCGGCAGATGACTACGCGCTACGATATCATGACTACCATGATGCAGTATGGAGAGGAGCGATCAAGTGCGTTGAGCGCTCAGATTTCTTGGTTCCATAGATTCACTTGGTCCAATTTCCTTGAGTAATTATGTAAGATTTCTTACTCTATGCACTGCCTCTGTGACAGCTGCACCGATACTGTTCTCTCTGAACACGCGAACCTGAAACAGCACACGCAGTTGACCTGGCTAACAGTGGGTAGCTATTTATGGTTGAAGCACTACGTGTACCTGCTCTAGATTAATCACTCTAGCTTTGTCATCAGATGCTCTAATTCCGCGATAGGATTGCGCAATATAAGCTAAGTAGCTAAACATCACTTTCGGCACAGCAAGCTGAACATCTTTGCATCACAGCGAACATGTCTGCTGCAAGAAAGAAGATAGAAGATGTCTTAGCTCTATGGAGTTTTCTGCCAACGTCAACACAGATTACCATACCCAAGACACCGGCTCCCGCATCAACGACATCATTTACACCTACAAAAAGTCTACCACGAGCGAAGGCGACACCAAAGGCAGAGCTTGGTGAAAAGCTATAAGAGCGAATTGTTCAACGACTGACTGGTACTACCGAACATGTCGGAAGAGTCTCCGTGACTTGAGGAATTGAATCTTCGAGGAGTTAGTTGCAACACGGCCAGAGGATAATCATTACCATTCATTGCGCATGATCCTTGGTCTCTCTGGTTCCAGGCAAGATACTCCAGCAGGCTCGCTACGATGGGTGGTGGCTGTGGCATGATTTGAGCCAGGCCGTAGAGGATCTTCGAAAGGCCCGATAATGTGGAATCACCGCTCGAAAAAAGAAGAAACGTTGTTACCTACCTTACAGTTCGGCTGGATTACCACAAAACGCAGCCGAATACTTGACTTTGAAAACCCTCTGTTTGAGCCTCATGTTGGAGCTGCTAGCAGGTTGTTATTCTGACAACAGAATCGAAGTGGTGCATTTATATCCCGTGACGAGCTCAAATCCACACTCCCGACCTGTGTAAAGAGGTTATGTGAGTGTGAGCCGCCACTCACGGGATGCGTCTCTCGCTATGCTATACTAGAACTGGGCTGGGATATCATACACTCCTTAGGTATATAGCGGTGAACCTACTGGATTGCTGGACGAATCGAGATGTTGGCGCTTGGATGCCGGGAGAAAAGAACATTTGAAGATGGAGAGACGGAGGGCGCGTGAGGTCAAGAAGTGGTTTCAGTTGCACATGATCTCCGGATATCACACTACCTATCCAGAAAACGTTTTCATGCATTTAATCAAGGACATAGCGCGAGATGCATACATAAGGCACCTCTGATATAGATATAAGCCCAAGTCTCCTCTCCCCCAGCCGCCCAGCATCCCAGCACAAGGGATTGGTACTCAGGTAGGTAGGTAAGCTTATTCATGCTTAATCTTATCCAAATAAGCAACCAGTCGTTTCTTGATAACCACCCCAATCATCCTTCCCGTGCCTTCCTCGGTGATGATCAAATATCTCAGGCCCAATTTCCCAAACATTTCCACCGCATACTCCATCGGCGCCACAGCAGAGAGCGTCAAAGGCGTCCGATCTACAAAATGCGAAAGATCAAGATCCGCCTCTTCCGCAGTTCCTAGAAGACGCACTTCGATGTCATGTTCGCACAACGCGCCGCCGCCGCCCTTCAGCGAGCTGAGTCCGAATTCGAGTTCCGCTTCACCGAGATAGCCCTGGAGCATGTCGTTGTTTTGGACGAGGATCAATCCCGCATCCATGAGACCTCTGGCTTTGAGCTGGTCGAGTTTCTTCTGCAAGAGCGCTCGAGAGACTCTATTGGAGGCGGGGACATGGACGGTGATTTCGTCCATGGTTTGTTTCGGCGGGAGAAGATCTGCTACAATCGCGTGCTGTTTCTGTACAGTCTGCATGGAATGGTCGATGTCCAGGAAGGGATGGCCGAGGAGGTTTTGGGCGAGGTCGTAGACGCTTTCTTTGCCGAGTGCGTCTGCCACCCATTTGGCTGTGAGGATTGCTATCATGTGCGGTACGGTGTATTCGAGCTCGCCGGTCAATTCGAACATTACGACGACCAGGGAGACTGTCATTCGGGATACTCCTGCGAGGAAGGCGGCCGCTCCGACCATGGCGAAGATGCCTGGGGAGATTCCGGAGATGAGTTGTCCTGTGAGTCTTCCGAAGAATGCACCGGCATCTCTACAGAAGTTTATTGTTTGAGGTAAGCAAGTATCTCTGGAAATGCGGGAATCTCTGAATATGTCCGACTTTGAGCTTGTCACCTTGGTAGGCTCAAGCTTGGTGAGGCGGTGGGAAGTGGAAGTGCCTTGAAACTGCTGAAACTTACAATGAAGGTATGATGATACCGCTGGGCACTTTGATCCCAAAGGTGACGATGGTGAGGATGAGCTTGGTCAGTGTCCCGTGAACAAGAAGACCATAGTAGCCCGAATGATCATCGAAGCTCTCTTGCTGGCATACCAAGGTGCTGCGCGAGTCATTATCACGACAGTCGACGAGCAAGTTCTTAATGATCACATCTCCAGCCTCGCGGGTAAGCGGATTTGGATACTGTAGCAGTATGGTGACGAGAACCACGAGGAAGACTTCCAGGACCGGGTTATTCTTGATGATGCTGAACGAGCGGAACCACTTACTCCAGATGTAGTTGAGTTTGCAAAAGAGCCCACCAAACAAGCCACCTACAATTCCAAGGAATACAAAGACCAGGTAATGGACTGGGCTGTACGACGTGCCGTAGTTGGTCTCGAAGAGCACGAGCTTTCCAGTACCATTAGGATTCAGTGCCCTGAGCACCATAGCTGCGAAGAGCGAGCACAAGAAAGCTCTCCACAGCACTTTACGAGGGAAGTATGTCGATATTTCCTCGTATGCGAAGAGCACGCCACCTATAGGGGCGCCAAACGCAACACTCAACCCGGCAGCACAGGCCGCGGACAGCATTTCTCTCATCTTTCGACCATTATCACGGTATTTGGGGAAGCATTTCGCTACGAGATAGCCAACACTAGTAGCAATGTGTACAAATGGGCCCTCTTTCCCTAGACACATGCCCGTTGCCACAGCGAAGATGGCGCCGATGGCCTTGACTGCAAGAATCTTGAAATCCAGAAATCCAGGTATGACAAACCCAGAAAGGATAGTTTTGATCTCGGGAATACCTGAGCCAGCTGCCATGTACATGCTTTTGCCAGCTACCGGTGCTGACTGTTGCTTGTTCTGATCACTGTCGCCGGGACCTGGGGCTGTGGCTGGGAGAGAACGCTTCGTAAGGAGCGTGACACTGCCACTAATGATACCATACGCAAGCGCAAAGCCCAGGTAAATCATGAAAGATGATGCGTAGCTCGAAGACCAAGGCTTCCAATGCACGCAATCCAGTCCCGCCCCGTCGTCCGCTGCGAGCAGGCTGGTAAGTGGCGTTCGATTTGCACAACATGCATCTCGAGTCTTGAGAGGATTGTAGGAGCAGTAGCCGAGTTTCCAATCGCTGACAGTAGCTTCCGCTACATCTACGAGAAAAGCCACGCATGCGGTCAAACTGCCAATGAGTGCTGCAGCAATCCATCCTGAAGCTTGGTCGAAGGACTTGATGAGCTGGAACCGGATGCCCTTTCGTTCACCAATGAACCGGAATCGGTAAGAGTCCTTGACCTATGAACATCAACATGTACGCATTAGCATGAGCCGGCGAACAGGCACGTCTTGTTCCAGGAGCTTTACCAGATCGTGAAGCCAGTCGATCGTTGTGTAATCATTGTAGGCCAATCTCTCTCCCACAGATGCATCATACAGATTCTGCTCGTCTTTGGTCACATGGCTATGCACGATCGACTCGGCATCTTCGTCCAGCCTGATGTGGTTCGAGCTGGGCTTCAGGAGCGGTGTCCTCTCGTCGCTCTCCGCCTCGCTCATATCTCACAGCCAGCACTGGTCAGAGTCACGAACGATGATGCTGGAGCTCACAACGAGGTAACGGGTTAGAACTACTGCTCTACTACTGTAGAAATACTTTTCATTACCTTCCCTCGCTCCTCAACAGCAGCCACATGATGATAAGGAAAGGTATGCGCGCATCCTGAGGCTTCTTTCGATAGACGATAAGGCTCGGGAACCGATAAGGTCACCAGCCACTGCCATCGTTGCGGATCTTGAATTTTCCCCGTCATAGTTCTATTTGATCGAGGGCATCGCAGTCGTCGTGTCTGCATCGGGCTGCAGAGGCTTGTCGAGCGACGTCAACGTCGTCGACGTGTCCTGCGAAGATCTGCGCGCTGCGGCATTAATTGCTTTTGTACGTGTTTTCTCCATCTGGTGTTTCTCACGCGACCATCATCTCCCCAGAACTACTATGTACCAGGACTATACTCCGTAATTAATCATCATGGCGTTCGGTTCTAGTTGGATAGCCGATAGATACATGTACACTGTACACTGTGTACAGTAGTGAAAGTACATGTACCTTATGCCTGCGAGCTCGTAGATTTACGCAGGGTGCATGTTCGACCTTCACCTCAACAAAAGTGGTGGTACATCATGAATGCCTTATAACAACAACAACAACAACAATCGTCGAATGCTGCCCATTAGCACCGCAGACATGGAGTGAGTGCAGGGAAGTAACACAAATCTCCTACATATATCCCCCCTTCCATACGACCACTCTATTCGCACAGCAGCATGAATACAAGGCCTTAACAGTCATGGTCATATCTCAGAGGGTCGCCATGTCAGCAGAGGCCAGTACTATATTCCACACCTCGCCGCACCGATTTTGCTTCGCGTAGCGTTTGCACATGCGCAATACCCTCGGACTAGAATCACCTTACCTTTACAGCAGAATGGCAGGCCCAAGGGTGGTTTCTGTGAGATTTTGCAAGAAGCTCATCGTGTATGACGGCTGTAATGAGGTGGACGAGGCCTTCGATGTCACGAAGAGGCGGAGTACTGTATAGTTCTGGCTGGTCTGGTGTTCGGAAGAATAGAACTATTCACCTGGCCGATTGTTGTTGTTCACATGCTTGAGAGGGGCCCTTGACCCCTTGCAGCGCCCCGCTTCACGAGCGAGCCTACCTTTCTAAGCCAAAATTCGTCTGCTCAGGCACACACAGCAAGAAGAGTTAAGGTAGAACTACATGTATGCTATGTTACCTTATGTACAGTAGTGGGATGGTCAGGTACATGTAGCCGAGTAGGGACTAGAACTAGCAATTCCAATGTGGCATGCGCGCGTGCTACCTAGTTCTGACTAGAATATATAGCCACTGAAAAGCGTCGTCGGCCTTTTCGACCATTTGGAATATTTACAGTCCGTTGTGGTTCAGTTCAGTATTATTATTCCACCACCACCTCACCTTTCCCTGCAGTTCCGTCTCATATCGACTGAACTCGCCCCGGCCGGCAGACTCTCTCCCACTCGTCGATTGCGACTGTCCTCCTGCCTGCCTGCCTGGCTGGGAGAAGCATGAGATATTGTGTCGCTCGCAGCAATGTCGTCTCCTCCGAACGCGTCTACAGGCCCCCAACCTGAGAGAACCGACTCGCCGCTCTCGCTCCGCCACATCGCCCTGACTTTCGACAGCGCCGAGCCCGATCAGAGTGCTCTGCGGCTCGTAGAGGCATATGATCCGACGTGGAAGACGGAGGAGGGCCCTGTCGAGTTCGTACGCTTCACAGATGGGATCACAAACACTCTTATGAAAGCCGTCAAGCGGCGTGCAGGACTGAGTGAGCTGGAGGTCGATCGCAATGCCATTTTATTGCGAGCCTATGGGCAGGGCACAGACGTGTTGATCGACCGTGAACGAGAGCTGCGGGCGCACATGCTGCTGGCAAGCATAGGCCTCGCTCCTCGTTTGCTCGCGCGCTTCGACAATGGCTTGATGTATGCCTTCATTCCTGGTCACGTATGCTCACACTTGGATCTTGCAAAGCCCGAGATATATCGACAGGTAGCAAAAAGGCTAGGGGAATGGCACTCTCTGCCCATTGGAGCCATTACGTCTACACCTCTCCTGGACCATGAGCCAGAAGCCCAGAAGCACCTTGCACCTGTCAATGGCAACAGTACACGCCCGCATCCCAACACGTGGACGACAATGCGCTCTTGGATAGAAGTCTTGCCCAGAAACACCGAGGAGGAGCGACAGCGTGTCAAGACCATTGAAACTGAGCTTGAATGGGTAGAATCGAAACTTGGTAACACTGTCTTCGACCACAAAGCCTTTGTTTTTGCACAGTAAGGCTCCCGGGTCCCGAATTCTTCATTTTTAGGCGACAAATTCCTTCGAGATGAGCGCTAATCATAAGCCCCAAGTCACGACTTACTATGTGGCAACGTGATTGTTGACATTCATTCCGACGCCAAAGAGAAGCCTGTGAGCTTCATAGACTACGAGTACGCCACGCCCGGGCCTGCCGCCTTTGACATTGCAAACCACTTCGCCGAATGGGCAGGTTACGACTGCGACCATGCCTGTGTGCCCACAAAAGCACAAAGAAGAGAATTTATCCAGCACTACGTCGCTTCCTACAGATATCACACCATATCCGATGCCACGACGACAATCGACGTCGACTTCCAGAAAGACATTGATACCCTCCTTGTGCAGGTCGACTTATTTCGTGGTCTTCCTGGATTTTACGTACGTACCTATAGTGCTATCTTCATAGCCAGTTTATGTTCCCCCCCGCCCCCCAATTTCGAGTTTCACTTTTTGCTGACTTACTTGTTGGCCAGTGGGGGATATGGGCTCTCATCCAAGCAACCATTAGCCAAATTGATTTTGACTACAGCAAGTTTGCAGAAGGCCGATTCAAAGAATACTGGTCATGGAAAGAGGAAGTCACGGGCGAGCGCAAAAGGGCTGGCAGAGAGCAGTATGTACGAGAGAAGAAGTGGGCATCTTGAGAAAAAGATGAATGAAGCCCGTAAAAAGAAGAAGAATAGGTACTGTAATTTTTGGTTAGTTAGTTGATGGATTGGGGAAGAACAAGCCGCAGGCAGATGTTCAACCACAGGCTAGGCAGACTTGTTGTTGTTGTTGTTGATGTTGGTGTCATCCTCGTCGTTGCTGTTGAGCCATAACTTATTATGTTATCGAGATGACAAAAATGGAGCTGGTGGGGCGGGTGGGAGGTTCTTTCCTTCTTTCCTTCTTTCTTTCTTTCTTTCTTTCCAATTTTGTGGGGAGTAGAGAGGGAAGGGTAGGAAAAGGAAAAAGAAGAGGTCGAAATGGATGGGTCCTTGTACAGCAGCGACTTTGCCCTTCTCTCTCTTTTTTTTCTTTTCTACCTTATACAACGGGTTAACAGGACGCCAAACATTTACGGTTTTCCTTCTGTGGTTCGCGTGCGTGTCTAGACTCTAAACAAATGAATGAACGAACGAACAAACAAACAAATAAAGAATTCAGCGCCCGCCCGCTGTTGGATTGTATTTTCCTTATCATCATTATAGCGGATTTCAAGACTGACTGGATTGTGCATAGGAGAAATTCCGTAAGTACCTGTAGGGTAGTAGTACCTTATTCCCTGTGGGGGCTACTCTGAGTCTACCATATGCCTTGTATATCAAGGAGAGTTGCGTGACAGAATTATGATAGCCTCTGGGTCCCTCCTCTATCTGTGGTTCTGTATCGACTGGCGGCGTACACAGCGGTGTTCTCGGCCTAGAGAAACTTTGAACTTCTATGTAGATCTCCGATGTCGCCATCAACACAAGATTCTGTAGATAGGCAGAAGTCACTCACCCTGATCATGAAGCTACAAGCGCAGCATATCAGATGATGTGCCAGGGGATTTTCCCGCTATCAAGAAATGTACGACCTTTCGCGCTTTTACCTGGCACAGGCCGTAAAGTGTTGTTTCACGCTGCAGGATGGGGCTCATTATCCTGCCTGGAGCCAGTGGTGCCGCCCTTATGATCCACGACAATTGCAGCGTCATCTTTTTCTGTTTTCGCTTTTCGATTTTCGACCTCGTGGTCATAGCGTTGATAATGTGAGGTGTATGCTCTGGTCGCACGACCGGCAAAGCAAGTAACGCTCCCCGGGGATGAACAAAATATGCCTTTTCAATCCTCTAGTCGCAACGCTATCGCGACATTACAGCCTTGAAAGTCCCTTCCAGCTCTATTTTACCTGGAACAGCCATATCATAAACCCCAGCGGCATTGTTTCCTTGGCTTCGGTTCCAGTTCCAAGATGCCAGTAGCTCATTGGCCTCCTTTGGCTTGATGTGAGAGAAGGCCGTGCCAACAGTAATGTGTGCTATGGCGTTCACAGTCTGAAAATGCTCGTGGCTGCCTTCGGCCGGCGCTAGCGTTACCACAAACGCCATGACACGACTGTTCCACACCAGACGTTCAAGCCGTACCCGACAGAGCCCGATGTTCGGATCTGGGCTGGCATAAGCTCTCTCCTCGGTAGAAGATGCGACCTTTTGGTGAAGTTCAGTGAGGCGCGCCCAAGTTCCTTGATGCTCGGCAGCATTGGCCCTGTGGATGAGGGTTACGTGGAACTCCTCTTGAACGCGGCGCTGAGATCGAAGAGTGTCGTACATTTTCGAGACTTCAGGTGGTGCGTCTGCAAACATTGCATTCAGGATCGGTACCACTCTCTCGGCAGTCACTTGAACAGCAAAGTATTCCACTTTTTTCTCTTTTGGCTGACCATTAGACTGAGCCTGAGACTTGGGAGCATTATTACCTTTCGATTTCTTGTTGTCAAAGCCCTGGATCTCGTGCTTGATGTCGACCGTATAGTCACTCAATGCCCATTGGATAGCACTGTCCATGTCGTCTGGAGACGGCATCTCGCGATTGTGGAACAGTTGTGGATACTCTGCGTAGAGCTTAGTGATCACCGTGTCCAGATTATCCCGTGAGTCCAGAGTCGGGTCAAGATTGATCACCAAGTCGAAGCCATCATCTGGAGGCGCATCGCTATTGACAGCTTCGAAGCGATGCATAAAGCCATCCATGATGCCAATGATTTCATCAGCGCCCTTGCTGGTGTTTATAGTCTGGTGGTTATCGCCTCTTGACAGCACTCGGCATCGCAGGGCGTGTTTAAGGTTGTCGTAGTTCTCGGGATCATGAACAAAGTGCAAGGCTACAAAGCGTGCATTGGGCACCACTTTCGAGATGTCTTCAATGAGCTGCTGCCGCTCCCGCCGCTGGTGATTATTGCGATCCGCAATCATTGCATCGTGCTTCTCTAGCTCAGCACAACATGCATTGGCAAATGCCAAGGGTTTGCCGCGCCTAACAGTGATGTTATCATTCTGAATGTGACCCCAGCCAAAGAGCCTACACAAGGCCAATGCAATAGTAGTCTTGCCGCAGCCGATAGTCGCAACTGGTACGAGAACCACATCTCCAGTCACTGCATCATTGGTGACCTGGCCTTGCTGTGCTTCGAGGCGGATGATTTCTGCGCCTGTGAGACCACGCTGTGCGAGGAAGTCGTCGCGCATTTTTATAATTCCATGGTTCTGTTGGTAAGCCTTTCCAAGTGCTGGATTCCCGTGCAGCTGCTTTCTCGCAAAGGTGATGTACTCGGCAGTGATCTCTTTGTGCTTTTTGTATTTGGGCTCACGCTGAGCGATTACAGCTTTAGTACATTCTCGCCATTGACGATACATGAGATAGGGTTCCTGGAGAATGTCAGCTAACTCGGGAGTAAGCTTTCACAGTGAGTATGATTCCTAACACACCTCAAACTTGTACTTGAAGAACCAATCGTGCCACTCGCCCGAATTCGCCTTCGATTGACAACGGATAACGAAGCCTTCTGTATCACGCCCCTCGAAGTTTCCAGTTTCTGCAATCTTGTCAAGAAAGCTTTTCACGTCCTCTAGATTGTTATTGGTTAGGTAGGTTGTCTTCTTGAAGCCCCAGTCATCAGCGAATCTATCAACCAGGTGATGCGGGTATGTCGCAAACTCAGGAAGATTGAGATTGATGCCATGCAGGTAGAGTCCGGCAGCCTCTGGTGAGTAGGCGAGTACATGTTCTTCGAAGTCGTCGTCGCACAGCTCTGCTACTGCGGTAGCATTCATCGATCGAAGCTGCAAAGCCAATTGCTGTCGAGTCTTCCCAACGCTGGCAAGATGCTTTTCTACCCAGTGCTCGCCAACAGACGCGTGACTGACCTCAATATCATTTCGATCGCCAGTGGAGTGCTTACTGCACACAATGAGAGTCCCATCTTCGAGCCCAGCCATGAAGATGATGCAACCATTCTCCTTAACACTAAGCTCGTATGGGCCTCTAGTATTTGCGGTGACATTCTTCCACTCGGTCTCGGGAACCTCGCCGTGATTGAAGAACTTGTCGTAACCACGAACAGCAATCTCTGGGTGACCGCTCCTGGTCCGTGTGGTGAAGAGCCCTCTGGCATAGCTGGGCAGGTTAGGCTTCTTGTAATCCCAATCTTGCATGCGCCACGAGTCGACTCGGATATCTGTGCCGTTCACTGCAAATGTAGCTTTTTTGCAAGAAAAGCCGGAGTCTCTCTTGATTTTGCCCTTGTTGGCTTCGAAGCCACGAAGCATTTCCTCTATCTCATTGGGATCCTGCGCCCGGTACGGAGCACCTTCGTAGAGTGCCATAGTTCTGTTGCTCGAGTGGCGAGCGAACGAGTGGCTTGGGGCGCGGATGACCTTGTCGTTATTTTCCTTGCTGCAATCGAGATGTGTTGCTCAGAATCTCAAACTTGACGTGGCTCACTCGACCTGGTGTTGCAGGAGGCAGAGTCACACAGGTTGTAAGAATGATGATGCGAAACAAATGAGGGCTGAGCTAAAGGAAGCTGAATGCGCGGAGGGAATCGACACACTTATGGAAGCTGCATTCGAAGACGGAGGAAGGAGCCGAGTCACTGTGGAAAGAGCGATTGTGGACAGAGGAATCACAGAAAGAGACACCGCCACCGTTGCCTTCGACGACCGCGCCTCGATGAAGCGTAACTTGAAGGAAGTGGACTCCGTGTGTAGGCGGCCACGGCGTGCACTGGGCAAAAGAAGATTCTTAGAAGAAGAAGAAGTCTGCAGTTGCGCAAACAACAGGAAGCTTGGCATGGATGGCATCGTCTCCTCCCAGGCTCCCATTCCTCCCTCACTGAGCCATCAGCAACTCTCACTACACGGCGAAGGCAGCCTGTACACTTCCACAAGATGTCGTCACGACCAGCGCCTGGTACACGGCGGTCCGTCAAGACCGAGTATATCACCACAGTAAGATGGACTCGAGAGCTGTCCAACAGCCGAACATGCCCTAATACACGATGCACTTAGGACACCGGCAACAAGATCTCAAGACGCTCAAATATCGAGGGCAAACAGAACATCATGCTCGGCGGCAAGTCTGTGGTCATGGCTGGCGTTCACATGCGAGGCGACCTGCATCTGATAGAAAAGCCGCCCGCTGAAGGTGAGAAGCCACGACCTCCAAGAACAGCCATTAGCATAGGGAAGTAGGTGCATTCTAATTACTATTCTACTTAAAGGTGTACCTGGGGCTGATCTCGCACCAGAGCCAGCATCGTGTCGACCAACTGCATTCTCCACCCTCCCATGCGACTACACCATGGCGAAATGACATTCTACCCTATGAGAATCGGCGATAATGTGTTCATTGGCGCCGGCACGCATGTGTCCGCCGCCGTGATATCCTCACATGTCCATATTGGCGAGAATTGTGTTCTTGGTTCTTTCAGCATGCTCAAAGAAAGCTGCAAAGTTCTGCCAAACACAGTCGTACCGCCCAATATGATCATTCCGCCGGGTTGCATTGTTGCAGGTCGCCCAGCTCGCATCATCGGCGAAGTTGGTGACGGTTGGGGCCAGTCGGTGGGTGGAGGCGAGGGTGAGGAGCTTGTTGAAGGTGGCGATCTCAGACCATTAGTCAGGAAGATCGAGTGAAAGAGTTACATGTACTGACGATGACTTCGGTCTCTGGACTTATGTGATATCGCAGGTGGTCCTTCGACATGGCACGCACAACGCGCCAGCTGTGTAATTGTCATGGGTCCCAATTGGGGTGCACAGGCTGCAGATTATGGTGAAGGGGAGGCGACGTACGGGGAACGTGGGCATGCGTGAACAAGCTTACCACGACGACACAGAGTGCGTTTCACCAAAAGGAGATTGACAGTCAGTTGGACTTTCATGGGAGTGATATGTTGACAGAACACAAGCCGCCGTGCGTATCACCACTGGCGTTCCTCGTCATCTATGTATGAGGCGTACTGACGTGGTATACCAGACATAGTGGCGCTGCTGTCCGCCTCCTCTCCTGCCACTTCGATTGCATGGTCAGCAGCTTGGAGCATGGGAGATGAAGTAGACGTCCCCATGGAAACTTGGTGAACAAGTTGTCCGCTAGCCGCTTTATAAGCACAGTGTGTTCGCGAGTTCAGCAATGCCCAATGGGACCAATATTTGTTAGAAGAGCCTTAGAGATTGTTTCGTGCATTCATTGCCAAATCTATACTCCTAAGCTAATCATGCATTCGACCAGGCCACAACGCAAGCAAAAAAATCGTAATTTCTTAGGCCTTGAATACTTCGAGCTGAATTATCGATAATTGAGCTCAATTATCAATAATTCAGCTGTTCCGCACACTTCCGCAATAAAGCGAGATTGAATACCTATAATTCAGTGACTTTATAAAGCAGCGATAAATTCAGCTGAATTATCGATAATTGAGCTCAATTATCGATAAATTGGAAAAGCGAGTCGCTACTGACTGCTACTCGCTTTTCCCCTTTCTTGTGCTTGAATTTATCGCTGTATACCCTTGTGCTTCCTTCTCTTTATAGTATAGCGCTATGTCAGGTAATATCGGAATCGTCGGTGGTGCGGCTGTCGGAGGTGTCGCTGTCGCTGTCGGAGGTGTCGCTGTCGGCGGTGTCGCTGTCGGCGGAGGAGGTATAGATATACGTAATTAAGAGGACGTAGCGCTACTGCTCTGTGTTACGGCCGTGCTACAGTAAGAAAGAGATAGCTATACAGGTAGTTCTACTATACCGGCGACGGCGACGGCGACATACACTACGAGTGACGAGGTCAGAACGGCTGCCAAGAGGATAAATTCGCGTTGAATACTTCAAATGCCGTAAATTGACGATTATAAATTCAGACAACGATAAATTCGCGAATTTACGACTACTTTGAATTATGGATAATTCAGAACG
>KZ105068.1:9981-31377 GCA_000504405.2 Mycosphaerella sp. Ston1 | reverse complement strand
TATATTCTTGTATTAATACTAGTACTCTTCTAGTAATATATAAATTAAAGATATTAGAATAGTAGCTAGAATATATAAATACTAGTTAGTAAGTCAAATAAAGATATAGGATCTAGAAATATATCTCTCTACTCCCCTCCCCTTTACCTAACCTACGCTATACTTTAGCAGGTAGGAAGGTTATTCTATACTAATTATATAGTAGTATTCCTAGGATACTTTAATGTCCTATAATAGAGAGAGAAGAGAGGTATAGTTAGTTAATATAAAGTTATATATCTATTATAACTTATAGAACTAACTATCTCCTTATACTAATATAGTAGAAGATATTACTAAGATAGGCAGGAAGCTAGTCTATAGCTATCTCGTACCTAGGAATAATACTTAAGGCTAGAATTATATAACTCTGTCTATTATACTAAGGACTTTATAATATTAATAAGAGATATTACCTATAAGATCTTGCTAATATAATCTGTATTATTAATCTTTAGTAACAGAATATTTAATTACATTTAGTAAATACTAAGACTGTTGCGAGTAATAAGAAGGTATAAAAATATCGAGATCGGCCGAGAATATACGAGTAAACATACTAGGTATAGCATCGTGCTCACCTATACTAACTTCAGCTTTATATTAGCTGATGCTTAGGTCAATGCTCTGTCGATAACATCGATGCATTCATAAGCTCGCTTCACCTCTTCTACTGTAAGCGGCTGATCGATTTCGAGGCCGAAGTTGACCAGGTCAGTAACCCTAGGCCAGAACGAGCTTCTAGCTTGGGTCACTGCCCTTAATACCAGCCGAGTATGAGCTGCATTCGATAGTTGAGTCGGATTCGATGGTGCATTGTCTTGTCGTGGCAAATTGCGTTCGTCTACAGCATGCGAAGAAGCCGAGATGGTAGAGGAACCTCCTTCATCCTGCAACATCGACTGTTTCTGCGAAAGAGGTATGCTTTGGGCAATCGAACCCCTGCGAACGCCCTCTGCTTCGTTTCGCATCGCCAGCGTGTCATCCATTCCTTCACCGGGGATCTCCGCTTCGACAAGCGCAGCCTCGAAAGTTTCTTCGTCGGCAATAATGTTGTCAATGTCGGGCGGCTCGGAGCTATCAGAACGTTCATACGCTATAGTCTCGACAAGTTTCCCAATTGCTTTGGCATTAATGGTCTCATCTGTCGTGCCAGTCCTACGACGCTTCGGAGGCCGCCACAAATCGTCTTCGTTGTCGTTTGTCGCTGGCGAAAGCGGCTCTTGTTTGATGCTCGATGAGGCAAGTTCTTCTCGTGCTTTCTCGCTGGACAAGTTCACGGACTCGCCAGTAGCACACCGACGAGCATGGCGAATACAGGACGCACAGGTTCTGCGTTGGGGCAAATCCTGCTTTTCTCGTCAAAATGAGTTTCATTCCAGTCGACATATTGCTAGTACCTTGAGAACTCTACACTCGACACCCAGGCTGGCACAGCGATCACAAGATGTGCGTGCTGGGACTCCTTCATCTGTTTCCATGATCCGACGAACATCGTCAAATTTTCGCAACTACCCACTATTAGCATCGAGTCTCGCGATGTGACTGTACCATCCAACATACTTTGGCGCGGGCCCTCTTCCTCAGATGTGCATCTGGATCAGTGGCTGCGGTAACCCATTCGGCCCAACGTTCCCGAGAGCAATACCAGAAGTCCTCTTCGATTGACGTGGTCGGCCGCTGGAGGGTTTGGCCGTTGAGTACAAATCGGTCTGTGTTGCTGCTGGATGCCATTCCCTTCGAGATCACAGATACACGATGTCTGTGAAGGCCAAATGTTTGGAATCACGTGCAGAGTTAGAAGTATGTAGAAACAGGTGGAATCAACGAAGTGTAACGAGTCGCTTGATTCTACGTAGAGGGTCGGGGGTATGGCCATTCTATATAGTATAAGAATGCGGCATTTATGGCCACATGGAATGTTTACGAAGAAGATTAATAAAAAGGGGCATACAGGCATACCTATGCCTGTAATACTCGGCAGTTCTCAAACACCAAAGTTACCTTGTAGACAAATAGCATAAGTATAGGGAAGTACCTAGTTCCTGAAATTATAGTCCGCAAATAAGGTAGTACGATCTTTGTTAACCTAAGTCGCCTAACTATACTACACTTCTTAATAACGACGATGTAGGTAGAAATATGTGTATAGAATAGAGGTGAGGTGAAGTAAAGTAAGGTAAGGTAAAGTGTTAACCTATTAAAGTGTTGTGTTAGAAAAAGGGGGAGACCTTTACGAGGAAGATAAATAAGAAGGGGTATACAGGCATACCCATACCTGTAATAATTCGCAGTTCTCAAACACTAAAGTTACCTTATAGATAAAAGGCACAAGTAATATACTCTGTAGGGAAGTAGTCCCTAAAATTGCGGTCTGCAAATAAGGTAGTACGATCTTCGTTGACCTAAGTCGCCCAACTATACTACACTTCTCAATAACGACGATCTGGGTAGAAACACGTACATGGAATGGAGGTGAGGTGAAGTGAAGTGAGGTGAAGTGAGGTGAAGTGAGGTGAAGTGTCAACCTGTCAAAGTGTTGTGTTGGAAAAAGGGGCAGACGCCACCGTTGCTAGCGGCAACGGTATGACGTACGCTGCCCTCTCCATAATCTTGGAACACCTTAGCCACACTTACTACACTACATGACTGTACGGCACTACGCTAGTAGTCGTCTCTATATCGTCTCTACATCGTTCGCTCCCACTTGGACTGCTCTTCGAACCGAACACGATCTAAACATCGAACCCCTACGCCGATTCCCCCATACTTCACATCTACTCCGACCTCGATCGATTCGCCGACGCGATCACATCCTTGCTACAGTAGAGTAGCAATATCCCAATCAACATGTCTGAAGAGGGAGCCGCAGTGCCTGCTGCGCAGAAGGGATCATGGACTGGATTCCTGAAGGTATCGCGAGTCTGGCAATTCCTACATTCTTACGTCTAACGACAAGTAGCAACTCACGTCGTCCAACGGCGACCTCTCGACAATGACGGCGCCGCCCTGGATCGTTTCCAACACTTCTCTCACCGAGTTCTCAGCCTACTGGAGCGAAATGCCACGACTGCTCGTAGCTCCAGCTGCCGAGAAGGACAAGCAGAAACGTATGCTACTTGTACTCAAGTGGTTCCTGAGCACACTAAAGCAGCAGTATGCCAGTCGTAACGAGAAGCTCGGATCGGAGAAGAAGCCCATCAATCCCTTCTTGGGCGAGCTGTTTCTGGGAAAGTGGACAGATAGCGCCGGCGAGACACAGCTTGTGAGCGAGCAGGTCTCACACCACCCGCCTGTCACAGCATACAGTATCTGGAACAATCAGCACGGCGTTCGTCTGCAAGGCTACAATGCACAGAAGGCGAGCTTCTCCACTACGATCAACGTCAAGCAGCTTGGACATGCCCTGCTCCACCTAGACGCGTACGACGAGGACTATCTCATCACTCTGCCCGCACTCCACATCGAAGGCCTCCTCAAGGGATCGCCGTACGTTGAACTGAATAAGAGCAGCTATATTGTGTCTTCATCCGGCTACACAGCTCGCGTGGACTACGCTGGTGCAGGCTGGGTCAGCGGCAAGAAGAACTCAGTGACGGCGGTTGTCTTCCCACACGGAAAAGAGAAGGACAAGAAGAGCGTCATCTACAAGGCAGAAGGAAGCTGGACAGACGAAATTGTGATCAAGGACGTGGACAAGAAAGTTGTAGAGCAGTACCATGCGAAGCAAGAGCCGAGAACGCCATTGTCTGTTGCGGATATCAAGGACCAGGATCCTCTGGAGTCCAGAAGAGCGTGGAAGAAGGTGGCCGAAGCAATCGAATTGGGTGATATGAACCTTACCAGTGCTGAGAAGACCAAGATTGAAGAATTCCAGCGAGCGGCTCGAAAGAAGGAGCAAGCTGAAGGACGCGAGTGGCAGAGTACTTTCTTCTCGAGAGCCGACTCACTTCCTGTCTTTGATAAGCTCATCAAAGAGGTTCCTTACGGGAGTCTCGACAAGGACCAGACTGGTGGTATCTGGGTATTCGATCCTGCCAAGGCACAGAACGCAAAGCCTCCGTTCTGTCCACTGAGCGAGGAGCTTAAGAATGGATTCTAGTGCTTGCAAGTGGGCAACGACCAGACCTGAATGGATGTTTCTGTTTTAACGACATTGTACGATAGCACGTGAACGCAAGAAGGTGAAAATGGGCAAGCATGATACCACGCATAAAAAGATTAAGGAAACAGCTACATGTACCTCAGCGATTGGAAATATGGTCATATTGATTGGTTTCAGAAGTCGAGAGAGCATACTTCGTACTCATCAGGTGAAGATGAACATGTCAATTGCAATTATTTGACACCCATAAACATTGTAGTGAAATGAGCAGGTACATGAGGTACACTTAGTGTTGCCTCTGCGTGTAGTTCCTACAATGAATTGTCTTCGTGAGGAAGGTGTGACGGGTTCGGCGCGTGATATGAGCAGCAAACTTGAAGCTAAGAAGCAGCTCGTGAGATGACTGCAGCGTTAGAACTAGGTAGGTAGGTCCAGAACTACATGTATCACGAACCTGCTCAGCTCAACTCTTCCCCAACAGCCCTGCCATCGGACGCATCACCCTCTGAACAGGGTGGCCAACTGCGTCGAGTTCGCCTAAGGTAGTTCTATTCTTCAGGCCAGGCCAGCTCCACAACCCTTGCGGCTAGTTCTACAACACGAATCGGTATCCTAACATTCGACATCGACGACCGAACAGCGACCACGACGGCCGAGCCAGCGACCACGACATCGAGACTACTGCCTGCAGCATCACCGTCGCCGCTCGCACCATTTCGCTGCTTGGGACACAAGCCTCTCGCGAAGCAGCGGGAGTGGTGAGCCCGACAACTTGGGCACACACAACTAGTTCTACGAGTCGTCGGAGACTTGCACCAGCTTGTCCAGAGCGGACAGCTCATCGGAACAGCGTGCTCTCCCCAACGTAGAACAACCTGCTGGGCGCATCGAGTGGACAAGACAGACGAGACGATACGAGACGATAAGAGACGAGACGGGACAAGGTGGACAGGACAGGCAGAGACGATCTCCCAGGTCGTCGTCGACGTTGCTGTGGGCATGGAGTCGTTTGCGACGTATCTCAGGCAGCTGCTCCAGAGCAGTAGTGCAGCATCCAACATCGCCAGTCCAACACGCGCTCCGACGGGCAGCGATGATGCAGAAAAGTACCAGCTGTTCAAGGCAGACCTACAGCAAATGACCAAGGATCCACATCAAGCAGATGATATAGCGCGAGTTCTGGACGCCAGCGAGCCCGACCTGTTGCGCGACCTCAATCTCCAGGCATTCTTCGACCACTTTGACCTCGATGCCATTGCACGGGTTGCGCTGCTCCAGTCTCTGGCAACGGCCACCAACGCCGATCTGCGGCAGAAAGGTGAGTTCCAATGCGAGAAGCCATCATTGTCATGTGAGATGGCAGACACGACGCGGTGGGAGCTCGATGCAGCTATCCACTGAGTCGCGGTTGCTTTGCTTGGCACGTGTTGCGGCCTTGACCTTAGCTTACACCTTCCAGCGGCCACCAGTCTCGTACAGACATTCCCACTAGCGCTCCAAGCACTCGCCCAACCCCTTCAGCCCACCGACGCCGATATCAATCCATCGCCGACAGTATTAGCATCCATTGTCGAACGAGTCATTCACGACCCGCGCGGCTCCAGCGACGAGCTCCGCGAAAACCTCTTCTACGCCGTCCGCATCTACTACCGCACCCGAGGTCTGCGCACGCCCTATGCCGTGGAGTCAGCGATGCTGCTGGACGATCTGCTGCAGTCGCAGCAAGACTCGCGTCTCGTGAAGAAGTTCCAGGCCGCAGGCCCAGATGCCACCGCCAGTCTCGATGCCTGCAAAGAGGTGTTGGCTTCTGCGGAGACACGCGACATCTCCTACCCACAGATCGCGAATGTGCTCCTGTACATGATCATCGTGCAAGATGGCGAGGCCTACAACCCGAGCGTGTTTGTGGATGCGGTCCGACAGCACCGCGCGGGCGCCCGGATAGATTGGACGGACGTTGTCACAGGATTCGACAAGGAGGGGCTTAGAGTGACCAAGAAACAGTTCCTGGCGCTCTACAATGCGCTGCTTCCGCTGGCAAGAGAATACGCCAACTTTGATATCCAACTTCTGTGGGGAGGCCAATGGCAATGGCCGGAGACACAGCTCAGTTTCGTGGTTGCCTTCCTCACCACCAAGCCAGAAGAGTTGGACGTGATGCAGATACCAAATCTCAGGCAGGCATTCGACCTGACACACTACGCAACGGCTTCAGATACCGTTCGAGCTTGCGCCGAGGCTGCCGTCAAGCACCCGTTGGTGTCAAAAGATGCCACGCAAGCCCTCTTCTCCATGATTTTTCGGTCGCAAGACACGTATAACATGTCACAGCAGCTTGGAATTCCCGATACAATTGTTAATCCCAACATGGCAACTTTTGTGTGTGCTGCAGCAGCTACCGACAGACCCTGGGGACCACTGCAGGAGCAGGCGATGAAGCAGTTGTTCTATCCATTCCTGATCAAGCGTCACGAAAGCCACGAGTTCGTCATGCATACGCTCTGGCACCACGACAAGACGTGGGTGGCCTCTCGTCTCGTCGACTACTATACTCCAGAGCCGCTCCTTCTGCCCATCATCTACGATCACGCCCTGGTACACGGCTGGCTTGAGCTGCTGTTCACGTTGCCCACGAGCTTTGCGGTGGATCTCGCCGCATATGCGCACGGGAAGGGTCACTGCGATCTGGTAGCATTCGCGCAAAACCACATGACGTCCATGGGACCGGGAAACTTCGCGGTAGCCATCACACAATTTGTAGAAGGCAAGGTTGACGACGAGCTTCTGGTGCAGAAGGAAGGAGTCGCCGCATCGTCCGCACCGCTCACTGTGAAGACCTTGCACGCCTTGCTGGAGCTGATTGCCGACGCTATGTTTGAAGAGCACAAGGGTGACGTCTTTAGAAAGTGTCTCACGACCTACCCAAGATTGATCAACTACGGCGAGGATGACCAACGCGACGCTCTCCTTGATACCAGCGATGAACAGGGCCACGCATTGCCTCAGGGCGCGACCGACCACATGGAACAGCAGTACAAGGACATGTATGGTGCTCAAACAAATCCTAGCGATGTCATCACTGAGCTCAAGCGACTAAAGGAATCCGAGGATCCAATGGAGCAGGACCTGTTCGCTGCGATGATCTGCGGTCTCTTCGACGAGTATCACTGCTTCAGCGAATATCCAAACGAAGCGCTAGCTCTCACCGCTGTCCTCTTCGGTGGGCTGATCTCCTATCGCGTACTGTCTGGCATTGCGGAACAGGCGGCGATCTGCAGCGTCTTCGATGCGGTGTCGAGATTCCAGCCAGAAGACCAAATGTATCGCTTCGGACTTCAAGCACTATTGCATGTGTTGCCTCGCCTTAAGGAATGGCCACAGCTCGCTGAGCGCATCCTCCATATCCCTAGCCTGCGTTCCACAGATGCTGTGACAGCTGCCGAGAATGTCCTGAGGGAGTTACAGCAGGAGTCGGGTGGCATGAACGGTGACGGCACCAATGGCATCGCAAATGGGGTGCTCGATGACGAAGACTTTGAGGTCATGGCACCTGCTTTCAGTGCTATCCAAGTTGATCCACCGAATATGGAAATTGAGTATGAAGAGCCCAACGAAGAAACGTCTGACAAAGTCATGTTCGTCTTGAACAACGTCTCTAAGCGCAACCTGGAAGAGAAGTTCAAGGAGATTGAGGATGCGTTCGACGAAAAGTACACACAGTGGTTCGCTCATTACTTGGTCGATGAACTTGCCAAGTCGCAGCCAAACTTCCAAGCGCTGTACTTGCAGATCTTGGAGAACTTCAACAGAAAGTTGTTGTGGGCTGAAGTCTTGCGCGAGACTTACCTCAGTTGTCAGAAGATGCTCAACGCTCAAAGCACCTTGGACAACTCGCACGAGCGTGCTACCATGAAAAACTTGGCCGGGTGGCTGGGACAGATCACACTTGCACGGAGCCTGCCCATCCTACACCGCAATCTCTCCTTCAAGGATCTTCTTTTGGAGGCGTATGATAATGAACGGCTCCTTGTTGCCATCCCGTTCACTTGCAAGACTCTGGTACAAGCTTCGAACTCGAAAGTCTTCAAGCCACCAAATCCGTGGATCCAGGAGCTGCTCGGCTTACTGAGTGAGCTCTACCACGGTGGAAAGCTCAAACTCAACATGAAGTTTGAGATTGAAATGTTGTGCCGCGAATTCAACATGGACATCAAGGACATTGAGCCACTTGATATCATCCGGACCCGGCCATCATTAGAGCAAAATATGTTGCAGAACTACATACCCGAAGGCGGTCCGGACGCGTTTGGTGAGATGGCCCTGATGGGTCTGTCGAAACGTGGGCCGAGCGAACGCTTCTCGCCTGAGGCTGTTATGTCACAGGTGCCAGATTTGGGTCACTTATTGCACATCCCGCAGGCGGTCGGCACCACTACCCCTCAACAGATGAAGAGCATATTCGTCACGGCCGCTCAACAAGCCATATTCGAGATTATCGCTCCAGTTGTCGAGCGCTCAGTGACAATCGCTAGCATTTCCACTTCTGAGCTCATACAGAAGGACTTCGTCACCGAGCCAGATGCCGGGACCATGAGCAATTGCGCCCACACTGTGGTCAAGTCACTGTCAGGGAGCCTCGCTCTAGTAACATGCAAGGAACCGCTGCGCATGAGTATTACCAATAATATTCGCCTTTTGGCAGCAAGGAGCCTGCCAGAGCAGCTGCCGGAAGGCCAGATTTTGATGTTTGTCAATGACAATATTGACACGGTCTGCCGACTCGTGGAGCAAGCCGCCGAGGACCATTCCTTGGCAGAGATTGACCTGCAATTGGGTGATGCAATCAACGATCGTCAGCAACACCTTGAGCACAGGCCAAACGAACCGTTCACCCAGGTCCCGGTCAGCCGCTGGTCCACTCTGATCCCAGAGCCCTACAGGCAAGATCAGAATGGTTTGAACAGACAACAACTGGCACTGTATGAGGATTTTGGCCGTCAGGCCCGTATTCCTCCTGCCGGCGGCTCGGCTTCGCAAGACGGCTCTCGTCCACTAGATGTCCTGGGTGATGGCTATCTACCCAGCATGCCAACTCCTGCCGAGGCGCCTGCCATGCCACATCCGGGTCAGACTCAGCGGATGCCTGGTATGCAAGGCGCCCGTTCTCACGTCAACGGCCTCATTGATCCTGCCACCGTAAACGATCGCATCATCGCCCTAATGGCTGAGCTCCAGACCGCCTCAAGAGAGGCGCCCGAGGAACATATCAGCGAAATCGGAGAAGGTGCCACAATCCGCCGCGTGTATGGTCAACTGCTCACCCTTATCGAGAGTGCGCCACAGTTCGAAAATACGGTGCTGGCCTGTGCTAATCACTGTCTGCTGCTCATCTATGGCGATGCGCAGAAGCGTCTAGAGATCGAAGTCTTGGCCAGGTTCCTGACCCAACTCTGCCGCATGTCGCAGCAAGCTTGCCGACAGATCACCATGACGATTGCTACGGTTGAAGACGATCGCATTTTCAATGCGCCTGCCACAGTCGCACTCCATAGCGAAGCCTTGCTCGACATTCATCACATTGATTCTCTGATTAGTAAAGCACTCAGGCAGAGGCGTCTGATCGCCATGGACTTCTTTGGCGACATCGTCGAGGACCTGCTGCTTGGCGAGAATGCCGTCGCACACCGTGCTGAGTTTGCTCAATCGTATGAAGCTCTCGCTCAGTGGCTCAACAGCATACCTGTGCCGAGCCCGGAAGCTTCTGCAGAATCTCTTCCGCAGGAATTGGTCGTTGCGAGGGAGATCATGAACAGACTTCACCAAGCAGCCGTGCACACGAACGGGCTCCCAAGCCCAGAGTCTGACTCGAAGCAAGTCGATCAGCAAGAATACCTGTTCGAGGAATGGATCAAATTACAGAAGGATCATCAACCCGAGAATTATCGCTACTTGGCCTTCGTATCTCAATTGCACGATAGAGGGGTGCTATCAAACCCAGAGGACACTGTCGTGTTTTTCCGCAGCTGCTTAGAGTACTCATGCAGTCACTTTGATGCCGTCACGGCCAGACCTTACGGCACCTTTGACTTGGCCTATGTCGGCATCGATGCACTCGCGAAGCTCGCAGCCACCCTTGTGCTCTACCAAGGACCCTCCGAAGGCAACACACATATCAACAAGGCAAAATCACTGGAGGCTTTCATGAGTCTGGCTATCCTAGTCATGAGCGACTATCACAATCGAAGCGTTGAGCGCTTCAACAGCCGAGTGTTCTTTAGGCTCTTCTCGTCTCTACTCTGCGAGATTGAGAACAACCGCTCGCAGTTATCGCCCGAGCAGGAGGCCGAGGTCTACAAAGTCTTCAGCACAGCACTCCAAGCCATGCAGCCGCGGTACTTCCCGGGTTTCTTGCATTCGTGGATTGCGCTACTAAGTCACCGCCTCCTGATTCCAGCATTCCTGGTGAACGGTCGCGGCAACGGAGGATGGAATCAATTCACAAAGCTCCTGACAGTGTTGTTCATCAACCTTGACGATCTTTGCTCGTCCCCTGAAGCAGCAATTGTCGCTCCCGAGTTCTACCGCGCCGTTGTGAAGTTCATGATGGTGCTGCACCACGACTTCTCGGACTACTTGGTTGAGAATCACATGCAGCTGAATGCGGTGATTCCCGTGCGATTCGGTCATTTGCAAAACATTGTGAGCGCCGCAGTCCCTCAAACGGCACAATTGACGCAGCCCAATCCATTCACATCTGGATTGAAGATCAACCGGCTCGAGCAGGTCCGCGTGCCGCCGAGTGTTTATTCCGATGTGGACAATGTGCTCCATGAAGCTGGTGTCAAGGCAGCGATGGAACGTGTTTGTGAGGCGAATGACCTCAGCGAGCAGAACTTCGCCTTCCTCAAAGCGGTAGTGGACCGCGAGGATGGACAGATCAGCCCAATCCTCTTGAATGCGATGGTGCTCTATGTCGGGATGACTGCCACCTCTGCCTCCTCGGTGTTTTCGGCAGGTGCCGCACAAGCTCGTCTCATCACTCGCCTCTTGCAGGAGAGTGGTAATCGAGCTCGTTACCACCTCATCTGGGCTGTCACGAACCAGCTCCGCTACGTGAACTCCCACACTCACTATTTCTCCACTGCTCTGCAACACATCTTCAGTACCAGTCACCAGGACTTGCAGGAACAGATCCTGCGGGTCATTTGTGAACGCATGTTGATCACGCATCCTCATTCTTGGGGTCTGTTGGTGTTGCTGCTGGAGATGATTAAGAATCCTAATTACAATTTGCTTGAGCAGCCTTGGGTCCGAGCTGCACCACAAGTCGAGGAACTTCTGCTCACTCTCACGCACTCGAACAGCCCGCACAGCGCGCGTCATTAGGCTGACGATGACGACTGGCAAGCGAAGCTCGTAAATGCAGTCAAGGTGGTCTTAGATCGAAAACTGTCAGCTGCTGAAAAACTGACTGCAAGGCACACGCGATCGAATCAGAAGTTATCTACACCCACTCAGCCGAAGAAAAGAGTACGTCGTCGGCGGTGAAATGTCTCTCTCATTGGCCTTTGATTCAGTATACAAGAATCCGAGCATCACAGAAGCGAGAGAGGCGCGATACACTGTCCGGACAATCTTCGGGACGACAGCGCTTACACTCGACTCGCAAAGGATGAACAGGACGGCGTTGTGTCATGTCGTTTGCTAATGAGCCCTTCAATTTGACAAGAGGGGAAAGATGGCAGCGGTATTGACGAGGGTGTGTCTTTTCTTTTTACGATTGTAGTAGTAAGAGCAGCACATTCATGCATTGGGTGGCGTTACACAGTCGGACGAATCGGAATCGGATCGCGCGGTAAAGACAAAAAGAATCAGGTCAGACTCCATCGGTAACGAGACAGACGATTATGTGTAAAGTAGTGCATAGTTGCTAACGAGTACATTGGTTGGCTTAATGATTTCTTCCCTTCGTCAAAACCTTGCCAACGGACACTGCTCCGTTCCGCATGTTCATTGCGCCGTATGTAAGTGTGCTATGAGCAGGCTGAATTCACTAGACCAAAAGTGTATCCACTGCTCAATGCGAAAGTACAGCCCGCCTATACAGCAGCAGCAGCAGTAGTAGAAGTAGTACAGCCTACAGCCTGGAGGAGAACATCACACATCCCAAGTCCTTTTTCCCCCCAAAGGCCCCAGAAGTATCTTTTCTTTACTTTTCTCTCCCATGGTCTGAACCTCTCTCAATCCCCATATTCACTATATCCCTCCCGTCCCCCTGTAGCATCATCGCGTAAATAATCATACACTGCTATACGCATGACATGATTCTGCTCAAACATGGTTTGTAGCGAGTCGGTGTGGTTTCTGACGAGGAGCCAGTAGTGTGTTTTGACGAGATGTAAAACCCAGATGGAGATTTCGTCGTTTGGGGTTTGCGTTGTTGTTGTTGGTTCCAGCGCTGCGAGGTGGGAGACGCACTTCGCTAGGATGAGGATAGATAGAGAGGCTAATGGGCCTAGGACTTGGAGTTTTTGGTAGATTAGGTTTTGGAGGGTTTCGTCTTCGAGTTTGATGGCTGTGACGAATGCTTTGGCGAGGGATTCGACGTGTGCGGCTTTTCGATGGCGTGAGAGATCGAGGGGAGAGATTTCGGGGGGTTGGCTGGGTAAGTTGACGAAGCGGGGTCCGATGTCTCCTGTTTGGTAGTAGTCAAGGACAGCAGAGAAGTCGGTTGTTGCGAGTCTTACGTCGTTGGCACGTTTGTCGTGTGTTAGGTCGAGTTGAGTCGCAGTTTCGTCGTCGCAATTGCGGTGGTGGAGATAGCTGCACTTGGCTATTATGTCTTTGCTGATGATCAAGTGTTTGCCCTCGTCGTGCGGCAGAATGAGCTCGCATTGGTCCGGTCTAGGGCGAGCTGGAGCGGACGAGAGCGTGGATCTTGAATTCTTCGCGACTCCGGTGCTAGCTTCGACCGACTGGAAGATACCGTATGGATTTTCTGGGAAAGATACGCGGGCGTGGTGGGGAGATTCTGTGGCTGGAGCGGAAACGGGAGCCATGCCGTCTCCAAGGACGGTATCACTCTCGCTTTCATCGCCAGTAAGCTCAATCGCCGCAGGCACGGAGTCTTGCCGCAATTGGTCCTTGAAACTCCGGATTGACGTTGATAGGTGATGCGAGGACCTACGTGCGTGCAGTCTTGGTCGCTTCCATTCAGGTATGGACCTTTGCTGGCGGCGTCCTTCCCTTTCACAGGCCAGGTGCTCAGTCGTACCAGAGACCCTGCGTTTTTGAGAACTTATGGATCGTCTTTGCTGCTCCCTTTCGAGTTTGCGGACCGCAGACTGGTTAGTGATGTAATTGGCCCAGTAATTGTCGTCTTTGAACTCGCGAGCGTCCAAGTTGAATGCTGTTCGACGTTGCGCTTCTCGCACGTCTTCACCATCACCCTGCGGATCACCGTTCCCGTGCAAGGCCCGTGGGCTGCCTGTGTACCTGGTACTGTTGGGATCATACTCTTCCAACATCTTGACATGGACGAATACACTGTAAGCTGTTAGCAAGGGTTTAATTGTGACTAGAAGAAGTGTCTCACTATCTGCGTCTACCAAGCTGAATCGCTGGCACATGTTGAGGATCTGTGCTCAGCGAAACAAACTTTTTTGGTGCAACGCCCTCGCTACATAGCACTACTGGCCACTTTTTCCCATCAATGGTGGCGACCCACGTGCTGCCGGCGTCTTTGACCATTCTACAGAGTTGGATATTGTGCAATCGTGTAACAGCATCCAAGTTTCACGCGATGACCGGTGCGCGGCACAGGCAGTCAGCGAGTCGTAGAGATCACGCGTGTTGTGCGAGATTGATGCGCTGATGTTGCGAGTATCCAAAAATCGATGTATTTCATGGTAGGTTTCAGCTTTGAAAGGTCGAAGAAGATGTATGGATCGTGGAAAGAATCATTGCAGTGAAGTACAGTAAGTGAGAAGGTGGGCTTGATCTAGGTTCTGGTTCAATGGCGTGCTTGTGATATGGCTAGTGAGAAAGCGAGCTCAGTTCGAAATATTGCTATCTCCCGCATGCCATCATCAGACAGCGGTGAGTAGATCGATCAGTGAATATGATGTGCTGAATCAGAATTGACGACAGATGGCATAAGGCTCATACTCATTGAGAACAATGACACTGACATCTATCACGGCTTCAAAGGTCACCCACGGCATAGTGGCGGAGATATGAAATATGGTCTCCGCCAATCTTAATGGTGACAGTCAGTGACCGCCTGCAGTGTACAGTATTCGCTGGCGTGCTGCTTTCTGAAGCTCTGGAAGGACGTTCTGAGGTTGTTCGATCCCGGTATCAGCGCGGAGCTAGACCCGACAGATGAAGTTATAAGGTGATGGCTCTCACTGCAAGTGAACGTGAAGTGTGACAAGTTCAAGTGAGTTACAATGAAGTGAAGTAAAGTCAAGTGAAGTGAAGTGAAGTCAAGTCAAGTGAAGTGAAGTGAACAGTAACGCCAAGCTAATGAATTAAGGTACCTAGTAGCAGGGATCTAAACTCTAAACCCTAACGCCGTACCGGACACGTCTCGAGCTCGTTCACGTTTCCACTTCCACTTCGCGACGACCGACAACCCTTCCACCCCCACCAAACACATTGGACCACCCCCCACCGCCACCGCCGCCACGATGCTCAGCGCCGTCGCAGGCCTCCAACCCAGGCAACTCGCCGCCCAAGTCCTCAACTTCGCCCTTGTCCTCTCGACAGCCTTCATGCTCTGGAAAGGACTCTCCGTCGCGACAGATTCCTCCTCGCCCATCGTCGTCGTGCTCTCAGGGTCCATGGAACCCGCCTTTCAGCGCGGAGACTTGCTTTTCTTGTGGAATCGAGGCCTGGAAACACAGGTCGGCGAGGTGGTGGTGTACAGTGTGAAGGGAAAGGACATTCCGATTGTTCATCGGGTGGTGAGGAGGTTTGGGGGAGGGTGAGTTTGATTATTTACCCCTAAGAAAAGAGATAAAAAAGAAGATGTTCATGCAGCTGGGGGTTTATTTGGGGTAGTAACTGACATTTGAAATGTGTTTTCGTATGACTAGGGCGAAACCACTTCAGCTGTTGACCAAAGGGGATAATAACGCTGCAGATGATACGGAGCTCTACGCGCGAGGACAGAGGTATTTGGAGAGGAGTAAGGATGTTATTGGAAGTGTGGTGGCATATGTGCCTTTTGTGGGTTATGTCACGATTCTCCTGAGTGAATATCCGTGGTTGAAGACGGCTATGTTGGTGTTTATGGCTTTGACGGTGGTGTTACAACGAGAGTGATTGCGCAACTTTCATTTTCTTTCAACGAGAAGGAAGGGATACGTGGATGTTGTATGTTACTGCTACGACAAGCGATGGAATTTTTAGTGTTTGCGCTGACGAGGTCAGAGAAGTGCGGAAGTGTCGAAGTCGTTCTGGCTTTCTCTGAACAGCAGCACCTTCATAGGAGGCGGTACAGGCATTTTCCAACTATTGAAGGGGCGAGAGAGCGACCTAGGAAACCTCCCAGCATCCAGAAGCTGAACTCGCGCATTAGCAGAATACAAGCAATCGCAGGGGCGTTGTACGATACTTGGCTTAAGATGTCATCAAAACCACTGCCTTGTCTATCTAATCATCACCGCCATGCTGCTGGCATGTTTATATTATCACACCGTTGTCTGTACATGACCATATCTCATTCTCGAAAGTGGCATTGCTTGCCAACAACATCGATCCCACTACTAAGTCAATCCTCTCCTTTCCAATCGATAGGTATTCCCCATTATCAGTCCAGCGATCTCTCTCCTCTCCCCTCCTCCCCTCCCCTTCACCCATGCATATTAAAAGGCCACGCAATATCCAAATTATGACTATGAAATTTACACCAACTCTGATGTGCAGTATTTCCCACTTTTTTAATTTCCTAATCAAATTACATCAGAAAGGGTTGTGCTTTTTATTCTCGCCAAGCAGTAGTAGCAAGCAAGTAAGTACTGTGAGGTAATCCAAAAAAAAACAAAAAGAGTGGACTTACAATATGACTAGCAAGACATTCCCAACAAAATTCGAATTTGCACTGTTTACTATAATTCCCAGCAAAAATAAAAAGAGAGTCAGTCAAGTCAACATTAACAATAAAACGAAATAGTATCAATCGATCAATCGATCAATCAAAAAAGCCACAATAACGAAATTTTGTCTGTTTGTTCGTTCGTTCGTTCGTTCGTTCGTTCGTTTGTTCGTGTAGCGAAACAATGAAATGAACGAATCATAAGGTAAAAAAAAAACATACCATGTCATATGATCACACCCATCAATTTTCTGAATTCTCCACCCACATCCCTTGCCGGGACATTTCTTACTCACGCGATCCAGCAAGTCCTCGGTTTTTTGATTGTCTTCTTCATGTCGACTTTGCTGCGCTGCTGCTGCTGATCCACCATTACTACGACTTGTTGTTGTTATTCGGATGTCGTATTGTGCGCAGGTTTCGTTGGTGTGCCAGGGGGATTGGTGGTGGAGACATTGTTTGTAGCCGCAGGCTGCGCAGGACATGTATACGACTATATTGTTGTTGATATTGTTGTTGTTGATCATAACGTGATCGTCGTCGTCGGGAATGTTGAGTTGGCCGGATGAGCAGGTAGGGGAGAGACACCAGGCGAACTCGGGCATTTGGGAGAGGGTGTTCCGCGTGAGGAGTTTTTCGTAGGACGCGAATGTTTCGGGGGAGGTGTGGAGTTGGATGTCGGAGTGGCTGAGGATCGAGGGACATTGGGGACATTTGAGATCTTCGGTGGTGCCTTTGGTTTCGAGCTCTGAGGCTAGCCAGGTTTGCATGCAGGCTTTGCAGGTTTGGCTTGCGTGGGAGCAGGAGGCTGTGGCGGGTTTAGAGGGGAAGTTGGGAGGGGGTTGGGAGTCGCCGCAGCAGATGCATTCTCGCGGACGTGTGCGTTCTGCTTCTTCGGCGGCGAGGCGGGTTTCTTCTTCTTGCTGGAGACGGAGAGCGTGTTGGCGATCGAGTTCTTCTTGATGTCCACGTTCTCGCTTCCGCTTTTTGCGAAGAGCGATTGCTTCGAGTACGTCGTTCCATTCTTGTTCTTCTTGTTCTCTTCGAAGGGCACCAGTTGCTTGGAGCCAGTGGTGGCGTTGTTGTTCTTCTTCTTCGCGCTCTTTCTGCAAGGCTATGGCTTGGAGTCTGTCATTCCGTTCTAGGACCTCCAGTGCGGCATCTATCGCCAGGAGTTGTGCCATGATGTCAGGTTGTGAATAGAGGCGCTCTCGCACGTCGTCTAGGTGGTGGCTTGTCGGGCTGCTTTGTGCTGTATGCCATGTCTCGCGGTCGTCTTCATCTTCCGAATCCTTGCCGCTGTCAGCTGCCTGATCAGATTCTGCAGCAACTATAGACTTCCGCTTCCCTGCTGTCTTATCACCTCCAAAAATCGTGAGTCGAGCCATTGCGCTGGCTGATGCTGTGATAGCAGGACTAAAGATGCCACTGAGCCTGGATCGTAGCCTGGCCAGTCCATCGGTCGCATCTGATATATATCACACCGCTTCAATTGCGCCTGTGTAGCTTTGCAGTGGAGTGATACACCCTCATTGTCTAAGGTATATTGGATCTGTCTTGTTTTAAAGTCTTGTGAGCTCTTCATGAGCCTTGCTCGGAACTTGATCATGGTAGGTAGATCGCAGCTGTCCCCTAGCGGTTGTTCGAGGCAGCTGTGGTTTGTCTGAGATTGCTGTCTCAGCTACCTGTAAGTGCGACATGCGCGTAAGACAGATGGCAAGAGGTACAGTGGCACGGCCCTCAGTATCATGCGAATAATCAGCTGCGCATATAGAAGTTGAGGCGGCTCAGTGCTTGACACGGAACAGACAGAGAGTAGGTCTAGCAGGAAGGGCGTATTAGAAGACTTGACGTGATCTGACCTACTGGAAGGCTGTACTGGTATAGGCTCGTTTGTATCATGAGGGCGTCCCCCAGCTGGATGGATGCAGGCGCAGTGCCCCATCTCCCGCCTGTCCGCTGTATAGATGGCATCACTGGTACCACATGGCCTGTCTGCCTGTGTCCCAAGGAGCATTGTACCTTCATCAGGACGAGTTTCTCTAATCGTACACTCCAATCAGATCAAAGGCCATTATATGCCTCCATAATTGCTTTTCGGAACAGTGTCGCAAACCTCCATACATCCTCGAATGAATTGTAAAATGGCGCAGGAGCTATACGTATGACATCCGGCTTCCGCTCATCGAGGACCACACCATCCTGCTCAAGATATTCCATCACCTCATCCAAGAGACCTCGCCGGAGCTTGACGGAAAGTTGTGCACCACGCTCTTCTGGCTTGCGCGGCGTTACGATGTAGAATAGAGGAAACCCGAACCTCGCGTACTGCTCTTGTGCCATGAAGTCGAGCATTTGCTCGAGGTAGGCCGTGAGTTTCAGGCTCTTCTTCCTCAGAGCTTCCATGGAAGTTTGTTTGAAAACATCCAGGCTCGCTCGCACGGCAGTCGTGTCTGCTACAGAGGTGTTGGAGACTTGAAAGCCAGCAGCACCAGGAATGGGTTCGAAGTTGTTCGCCATTTCGAATCGGCTCGACTTGGAGGAGCCCCACCACCCAGCAAGTCGTGGTTGGTATTGGAGCTCGTTGCCGTCAGACTGGACGGCACCGTGCTTTTCGTGAACAAAAGCACCTCCGATGCTTCCTGGGCCAGAGTTGAGATACTTGTAGGTACACCAGGCTGCGAAGTCGACATTCCAGTCATGGAGTTGGAGAGGGACATTTCCAGCGGCATGTGCCAGATCCCAACCGATCGTGATCCCTAGGCTATGCGCGTACTCGGTGATTGTCTTGATATCGAAGAACTGACCAGTGTAGAACTGAATCCCTGGAAGGAGGATCAATGCCAGCTCTTCAGCGTGTTTTCGAATCGTAGCCAGTATATCTTCAGTGGTGAAGAGGAGCGTGTCCTTGCCAGCGCCTCTATCGGGTGGTTCGAGAAGAATCATGGACTGTTCTGGCTGAAACCCGTGGTGGCGTATCTGACTTTCGACTGCGAAATGATCACTTGGGAATGCTTTTCCTTCGATCAGAATCTTGTTCTTCTGCTGGGTCGGTCGGTAGAAGCTGCACATCAGGAAGTGCAGGTTCGCAGTTAATGTTTGCATGACTGCAACCTCTTCTGTTTTCGCCCCAACTACCGTGGCCATGTCCCCTCGCACATCATCGTCCACATGAAGCCACGGCGGAAGACGGGTATCCGAGACTTCCTTGAAGTGGCCGTATACTCCCTTTTGTGCCCACGTGGTCAGGTACTCCTCGAAGTAGTCTCGCGTCAGTGTGGGCTGAAGTCCCAAAGAGTTGCCGCAGAGATACGTTGACAGCTCGTCGTCCATCTCATCTGGTTGCGAGGTGATGGTCTTTCGTCGAAGATCCTGTCTGGTCGGGATGATGAATTGCTCACGGAAGGCCCGCAAAGGATCTTGTTCATCTTGCTTTTGAGCATAGGCCTGCGTGAAGAGTTCTGATTCGCTCATGACTGCTTTTCTTTGCGTTGCTTTGCGTTGCTTTGCGTTGCTTTGCCTTGCCGGCTATGTAAATCGCCTCTGGTCACGGGTCGGTCAGGTGGTCGTTCCCGAGACAGACAGAGCTGAAAAAGGGGGCCGAGGAGAGGGTGACAATGAGCTCGTCTCGTGATGTCCTTCATGCCTCTGCCTGTGTCTCAGCTGGTGAAGTGTCTTGCTCGGCTTAGTAAGCACCGTTCGGGAACATGTATGATGTCTTTATCGTTACTACTTGGACGATCTCAAAGAGGCTCAGCGCGTGATGAAAACCGCTATAAGTAAGCTTAAGCAGTAACATTGCGATTTACCGAGCTAAAATCAATAATATAATGCGGTACAAAACGAAGCACAACAAAAGGATAACCACTAGCTAAAATTCCCACCGCAGAGACAGTAAGTGTTCGCCCTTCAACAATAATAGCTCCGTAACAAAAGCCTAATCGCTATAACTGTTCGCTCCAACGATGGTTCAATATCGTCAATATGGCAGTAGGCTGGATCATTGTACCACTCGCGTCTTGGAGTAGGGAGTATATCCATGTCAGGAACCGTGTTCGCAGGATCGTTGCGGCGGTTACCCCGGAATTGCAGGCGAGTCGTCCAGTCGACTTGAAGCGCACACTCGCTGTGGTTGACTACGTCAACGTTCATCTTCTCTTCGTCGTCGCTCGAATCAATGTATCTCCTTGCGGCTACGTCCACGTGACCTCCACCCGGTGTTGCCACACTTGCAGTCTCTCCGTCGATATGAACAATAATGTCCGTGTGTGTGACCGGGGGTTGGCCCCCACCGATCTCTCTTTGACATAGCCGCGTGAAGATATTCGAATTAGAAGGTCTTTTCTTAAGTTTCTTGGGGGGTGGTGGCTGTTGTCGTGCGAGCAGACGTGGCTGACGGCTTATCCGTACAACTTCTGTGACTGTGCGAGTCTCAAGTCCATGCTCAGCGGCGTATTTTGGATCCGTGAACCACGTAGTTTGGCGCCGTTCTAGAGCTGGAGCCGTCGCGACATCCGGTTCGGCCGCGTTGCGAGGATAGATGGCATCAGAGGCGAATCTTGGCCATGGAGTCTGGCGGCGTTCCAGAACCGGAGCGGTATTGACATCTGATTCTGCTTCGTTGCGAGGGTAGATGGTATCGGAGGCGAAGGCATAGGCGAAAACCGCTGTGAGGAGGACAACACGCACGTTAAACATTTTCATAGAAAGTCCCACGCCACTTGAGGCTGCGACGATGTACCAGGCAGGCCAAGATCTGACCAAGAGCGCGAGTTGATATATATGTATAGAGATGCGTATCGGGGCCACGTAGCAGTGAACTTACCTTACCTTGTCATTCATTTGGTGAATGCTACCTTACAATAACCCTAGTAGACGCTGAGGTTTCTGAAGTATAAGTTCGAGCTCCGTAGCTGCCATACAGGGCAGAGCGGTCTTGTGCGAAGCTGTGAACAGGCTAAACTGGTCGCCCGCGCGCCTGCTGCTCATGGCGGAAACATAGCATCCTAGGGTTACTAGGGCCACGGAATACGAGTCGGACTTCATGTCTCTCTTCCCTATAGAGAATATCCTTCACAAATACGACGATAGCTTATTGTTGGAACCAAGAAACCGGGCTTAGTAAGCAGAAGAAGAAGAAGAAGAAGAAGAA
>KZ105066.1:0-47127 GCA_000504405.2 Mycosphaerella sp. Ston1 | reverse complement strand
AGTTAGACTTTAGTTAAGAGACGTCAAATTTTAGTTAATAATATTAAAAACCAAAAGTTTCAGAAATATACAAAATATATCAGATATGCAAAGTTCCGAAATTGATTAGAATTTAGTTAGAACCCATCAAATATTCGTTCTGCAAAACGCCAAGGATGTCTCCCAGCCAATCATCTGAGTCTTGGCGGACAATCCAAATTTTTGACTGTCGCTCGGTGTATAGATGGCAGCAAGCTGCCAATTATTATTGCTCATTGGGATACCCGGGCTGAGGACCAGACGACCAGGGAGACAAAGGAGAGTTGAGCCTAAACTGGCCACCTTAGGTAAGTTCATGTAGGGTAGGACGAGGATTCCACAGGTTGATCAGACTGCTACGAATAAAGTGGCGACTGTGTGATTAACACTACTGGTACCTGAAGTTTATAGTTCCTGATGGACGCATTCCATCTACTGCCATGAGCGTTATGAGTAGTTACCTTCCAGTTAGTTGTACGTGGTCGTCGGGCTCTTCATGATGCATCCAGATACGAGGATAGGTAGGGGAACCGTAGTTCTAGCGGTCGAAAGTGTTCCTTGCAAGCCGCAATCTGAGGAGCGCATTGTCTTGCGGCCGCCACGCGAACGTGTGAAAGGAAGGATGTGCATCAGATTCAGGTCGCAGATCCAAGAACGGATATGGATCCAGGTGGCCGCCGGTGACCATTACAGTACTGTATCATTTAGTAGGAGCAGCAGCAGCAGCAGGAGTAGTAGTATAGTGGTAGTAGTAATAGTACATGTATACTAGAGGCCTCATCCAAGCAATAACCTCATGATTATGGCACTCGGTTCTCGAAGCCCCCTCTGACTGTGACTGCTACCTACGCCCAAGCGACGACGACGGGACGTTCCAGCAGCGGCCGACGAGAGATTCCAGAAGTACATGTTAGTGAGGCAACCCCTGGTGGATTCCACTCGTACTTTACTTGCTTTGCACCTCAGAGGCTTAGACGACGACGGGAGGGCTGTCGAGCGCCTGTTCTAGGTCGATTTCAACCAATCTCTCCGTAACAGGGCTCCAGGGGTCTTGCAAAGGGCCACACCACACGGCCGTTTCCAGTCCTTCTTCACTGGCTACAGTACCACATTGATTATTGCACTACTGCACTGCGCTTGCACTGCACTGCACTGCACTGCACTGCGTCCACTGATCACCACCATCGAGCCCGACACCACCATCACCTCCGTCACGACGACGACGACCACCACCACCACCACTACCACCACCATCACCACCACGACCGAGTTTCCCCACGAACACTGGCGAGTCCGCACCTATTATTTCCGTCCGGCGCCCTCTCCCGCACCCGTGTCCACTACACACCTGCACGCTCGCTCACTGCCTATCTTCCTGTACACTGCTCGCTGCACACTGCATCCGCTTGAGACGTGACCAGCCCTCTGTCCCTCTCGCAGCCAATCGCCGCAACTTCCTCTCTCTGGCACGTCGCTGCCATCCACGATCGTGGCCCATGGGAGCAGCAACTTTCAGCACACTCACTGCGGGACTGCGCCGGTGACACAGGAGCACTGTCGAGCCATGGCTGGTCTTCCTAATGGCTCCAGATTTGAACAGCCCCAGGCGGTAATACCACGCCCGGGCATCTACTCGCATCACAGCAATTCCGTGCCCTCTACGCCACACCAGAAGCCGCGCGACCTGGGACGATTTCACTCCAGGTCGCCTTCACCACATCGAGGTCTTGCTAACCAGTCGCCACACTCGGTGGCTTCAGAAGCAGTGGACACCCAGAAATCTAACAGGGCCAACACTGGCGTGTGTGCGTTCGAATCTGGAAGCGAATTCCGGAAGCGACGCATACCCTATGTCGATGGTGGCAATGAGGAGTTGGCTGCGCCCAAGAAGGAGCCAAAGAAGACGCTGAGTCCAGACGAGCAGAAGAAACTCACTGCTGATATGCTACATCTCTACGACCAATTACTACCCAACATAGACAGCGAAGCGAGACGCAAGAGACTGATTGAGAAACTGGAGCGGATATTGAAAGAGAAGTGGCCTGGGCATGACATCCGCGTGAATGTGTTTGGGTCCTCAGGGAACCTCCTGAGCTCGAAAGACTCGGACGTGGACATCTGCATTACCACGGAGCTCAAACAACTGCAGTCGATGCACTCACTGGCTGAAGTTCTGAATAACAGTATGTCATCACGACCAATGCTGCGCGCAGTGCAGGTCGCAAAGGACTTCTGAGGCTGACACATTCCAGATGGCATGGTCAAAGTCGTTTGCCGACCGAACGCCAAAGTGCCCATCGTTAAGTGCTGGGATCCTGAGCTTCGGTTATCAGTTGATCTCAACGTCAACAACTCCCTCGCTCTTCAAAATACACGAATGATCAAGACTTATGTGCAGTTGGACAAGCGGGTGCGACAACTGGCCAAGATCATTAAGCACTGGACTAAATGTCGATTACTGAACGATGCGGGTACGTCGACTGTGATCATGTCCCGTTCGCCTCTCTGCTAACTTGTGTTCAGCATATGGTGGCACCATCAGCTCGTATACGTGGATTTGCATGATCATCAACTTTCTCCAAAGACGAAATCCACCGATCTTGCCATCTCTACAGAAAATCTCGGATTGCCGGACGACCCTGGAGTCTGGAGAATTATCGCCGTTCGCGGACGATGTAGATGCGATCAAACGAAAGGGTCTAGGACCAGAGAACAAAGAAACGCTGGGCGAACTGCTTTTTCAGTTTTTCCGACACTACGGCTACGAATTCGAGTATTCCAAGTATGTTGTGTGCGTGCGAGAAGGGCGGGCAGTATCGAGGAAGGAGAAGGGCTGGGATCCTAAGATCAATTACCAGGATAAGGAATCACGTGTGCGGCTATGTGTTGAGGAACCGTTCACCCAAGATCGAAATTTGGGCAATTCCGCAGACGATTATGCTTGGTATGGCATACATCAAGAGATCAGGCGCGCCTTTGATCTCCTTGCAGATGGCCTACAACTTCTGAAGTGCTGCGAGGAGTTTGTGTTTCCGCCGGAGCCGAAGAGGGCCATATTCGAACGACCCACTCCGAAGCCGAAGCCGACCTTGACGAGGAGTGTATCGCAATCGAACAGGACGAACATGGATCCAGGTGGTCGTTCGCGGAAGAGCAACAGACAGGGCTCTGGACAAAGAGCTGGAAATCGCAGAGCATCTAGTGGTGCAGCGTATAGCCATCATCGCGCTGGGGTCCCATTCAGTCCGCCTCTGGGTGGCAATCCGAGTGACTATTTCCAGGTCAAAGGCGGTTTGCATGAACAATTGTTTCAGCAATACCAGTTTTTACAGGCTCAACAGGATGCTCTGCGTCACCAACTGGAAAGGCAACAGCACGTTACCACGTCGGCGCGAGGCAGCGATCTTGCCGGGTCTCCTCGACCAAGACAGCATGCGAATGGACTCGCGAGCCCACGGTTTGCGGATCATCCTCCGCAGTCTGCGCCTCTGCTGCCTGGTTACCTCTACCACTATCCAGCAGCACCTCGATATCCACCTCCGTCCAATATGACGCAGGCTCGTCAACGCGATGGGGCAGATACAAACCCATCCTCGCCCTCCTTGGTGGCTGCAATGCCGGCGATGCGCCGCAATGGACATCGAGGCAGTGTTCCAGACGTCTTGGCGAGCTCTGCTAGGTCCCAATCTCAACCGGGACGCTCCTTGCCACACCCACTGACCTTGCAGCATCATGTTCATCCTGGCTACGATGTCCCCGGGGTGCTCAGCAGTCATCGTTCTATTCCACAGATGTATGCTGGACATCCCGGTCTAGTGCTACCACTGAGCGCACAATTCCCCGGTGTGCACACTGCAGGTTTGGCTCAGGATAGCACCATGCCCAAAGAATATGTTGGCTACTTCAGCTCTCCCCAACTTGGACCTCAGCAATTTGCGAGCTCGGGCCAGATACCGCCTCCAGTCATGACTTTAAGGGATCCACCAACGCGACAGAGAAGAGTGACGCCAGATCTAGCGCCGCCTTTGATCAATGGGCGGCATAGCTCACGATCGCCTTCTCCACTCAGTCATCCGCGCGGTCTGTCACTGCAGGGAGATGTGACTACAGAGCCTCCGTTGTTCATCGAAAGGCCTACCACGAATGGACAGCATTCCTCGGCGTCAAATTTGCCACCAACCTCCACAACAGCCTCGGCTCCTGTGTTAGTTAACGGAAGCACCGGTGGGCCAGTCATCGTGAACGGGTCCACACGAGCTCCAGTTCCCAAGCCTGCCGAAAAGACCTTGACAAATGGCATTGCAGGACCAGGCATCCAACTGCAGAATGAAATCCCCTTTGTAGTGCAATCGGAAGACTTGTCGAGATTTCGGCCAGTGCAGGTCCGGACGAGTTTTGAGCAGTCGTCGAGCGACCTCGTACCAGAAGCAGATCTCCGGGCGAGCCTCTCGCCTAATGGCACACACCTGAACGGCATGAATGGCCACCACCACGAGCCTGGCCCACTAACGACTGCTATGCTGTCCCCAGTGGCTGAGCTTCGTACACCTTCTCCGACTCATACAAGAGCTTTCGAGCACGAGTATTTGAAAGAGAATGGGCTGCTTCAGACTGCGAAGGATACTGATGCTAAGCAAGTTTCCCACGATAATCAACATTCCAAGGCTGGTGTGAAGGTGGAGCACGAGCGGAAAGGTAGTGCACATGTGCCCTCGGCTCCAGCCAGTATTTCCAAGGGCATCACCATACAACCCATTCCTCCTTATGTGCCATCACCCAAGAACGAATGGCAGACAGCTTCCGGAGGCAAGAATAAACACAAGAAGAACAAGTCGGTTGCGGGTGCTAGGGCTAATGGCGTCGGTGGTCAGGCGTTTCCTCCGTACGATTTTGAGCGGAAAGGTGGCTAGACGAGAAGGAATCTGCAAGGGTCTTTACAAATATTAATGTGCAAACGCCGAAATAGCGGAGACGAAACGGCCGTTCAAGACAGACGCGTGCTGAGCCGAGACCGACACAGCTCGTATGCTATCAGCACTGCTCACAGTTGCACACTGTCTAGCCGGTTTCGGGCTCATCGCTCGATGTGGAGAAGGGAAAATGGCGAAAGACGACGGCTCTGGATTGATATGGAAAAAAACCTTGGCTTAGCGAAAAGCAGGTCATGACGATTGCGTACATTTGTAACAAAAAGGTCAAACTCGTTTGGGAGGGGCTGAATTTTTGGCGTGGACATTCAACGCGAAGGGTCAGCGCGGGCATATACGTGGAAAAGACGTTGCTGTGTTGCATGCATGAAGGACCGCGGGAGCCTTTTTTCGATTGTTTAGGGACTAGGGAGCGGCCACTCACTGTCATGGGCGTCTGAGCGCTAATCCTGTATGTAGACATATCTTGACCGATAGCCAGAGGCAGGCAAGAGCGAAATTCATTGTTTGATAAAGGCGACCTCAAGAAGGTCGTCTGTCTGAAGTTTATGGCAATTTACACCTCTAGAATACTTTTCGGACCTTTTCGGAGACGAGCGAAGAGAAGAGCCTGGGTCGTACGTACAAGTAAGGTACTCCGTACTTTTATCCTGCAAAGTCCCAGCTTGTCTTCGCTATCTGGATTTCTGTTTCAATAAGTAAGGTCAGGTGAGGTACCAAAGCATCAGAGTAGAAGCAAGCCAAAATGCGCTCTTCTCAAATCGCAATTAGGTTTGTGAAGTGAGGATTAGGATACCTCAGTTGACTAAGGTAACATTCGTGTATCACGATGAGAATGTCTTGACTCCATAGCGGCTATACAGATGCTGAATGAGGCCCCAAGTCTCCTTTAACGCCATCGCTGGAAATCTATCACATAGAACTATGTAACTGTCCATGGGTCTTCGGTTCTTGGTTTTTGTCATGCTCTCACCTCAGTCCGCAAACTGCCGTGTAAGGTAGTTGCGAAAGCCTCTGTTAATGAGTGTCCATGTACCATCGCCAGAAGCGGAAGGCAAGAGCTCAAATTTCTCCCAGCGCGCGTCGCTACCTCCGCCGATCACGTATATGACTGCACCAGCATCGTCGCTGGCATCGCTGGACATCGGGTCAAACGTGATAATGCCCTTTGGTGGCTTTCCACTTGGGTCACTTGGCAGCGACGACACCGGATTCTTCACCCGCTTCCTGGTGCCATTTGGTGCGGTAGTCCAACTGTGTGACAGTCCGCCCTGCCAATGTGATGAGTCATTGCCAACGAAGAATGGTGCTGATGCAATACTGCGAACGTCACGAACAGCTTGTGGCATCAGTGAATTCGCTTTCAAGGCTGCCATGGTCGACACAGCAGCATCTCGTGCTGGCGGCGATGCTGCTAATGGTGGAGGTCGAAGGCCATAGTACTCTTGTACGCTGCCATGATAGCCGTGGCCGGGACCGCCAACCGTTCTTGATGGTGCAGGAGATGACCGCCCTAACGAAATACCTGATTCTGAGTCTCGATCGAAACCTGCTCCAGTAGCAATGCGATGGTAGGGGTAAGACGGCTGTCTCGGACGTGCTTTTGCAAGAGTAGCACGTTCTGCAGTGTTTGGCGCTGAACTGCTGGGTCGAATATCAAAGACATGGAGCGTGCCTTTGTCGCTAGTCGATGCCACAAACCTGTTGCCGATGCTGAAAGCTAAGCTGTAGATGATGGAGTGATCCATACCACGCCGAAATTCGGCAACCTTTTCTGTTGTCTTCGTGCAGAAGACACGAATCAAAGTTCCCTGCTGGCTCGTGGTAGCCAGCAATGAGCCATCCGTAGAGAGTGCAATGCATCGGAGTGACGAGTTATGAGCTTTGAGCACTCGTTTCGTACAAGCTGCCCCAACTTCACTCTTCAGCGTGATCAGCTGGACTTGGCCTACACTCTGTGCAGGTAGAACCAACAGCTCATTAGAGAGGGAGGCGACCGCGAATGTGTTGGTCGAGGTTGGGTAGATGGAGTGAGCAAGATTGGGTGCTCTGATCGGCTCTAGAGGCTCAACCTCGGTCTGTTCGGAACCACTGTCATCATGCTGTGCCGATGAACATGCCTTGGGCTGGAGTTCTTGGTACTGGAAGAGTACTGTCCTTTGCTCCAGAATGACCGCCATCCATTTCGAAGTCAATCGGACGCCTAATATAGGCTCGTGTAAGTCGAATGAAGTCACTTCCCGCTCTAGGATTGCATCCCAGAAGACAACCACATTCGGGCCTGCATTCTTTGATTTATGTTTAGACACAAACGCACAATACCGGTCATCCAAGGGCTCAGCGATCGTCGCAGCACTGTCAATTGACAGGCTCGGCTGGTGCGCAAGGAGGCAGTTATCTAATCGGTACGTTCGAAAGCCATCGCTGAGAGCAGTTGCAAAACGTTTCCGTGAAGCTGAATATGATATTGACAGCACATTCGGAGTGTTTGAGGGTTGAATCGCCTGACGAGTATTCATCGTGCTCCAGCGAGAAGGGAGCCAATGAGGTCGCCTACTATTGGTGTTGCGCTTGAAGCCACAATATTCACCTCACTGCCATGTCGATGCACGGTGCTGGCGTGTACTCTGTGCCCACGGCGGACCACTCGCTGGCAAGCAATTTGGTGAAAGAGTGGTGTCGAGCGTTCGGATGTTCAGAGGCTTGCTGCCTGCGCGAACAAAGACGAGTGCAGGACGAAGAGTTGGACAAGAAGAAGAAGAAGAGGAAGACGACTTCTCGGGTGAGACTTTGTAAGTAATGTCGTGCGGTCACAAGAGACCGGTGTTTCGCGCATCACATCACATGCTAGAGCGAAGTAACCATATAGAGACTAGCGCCACTACTGAAGAAGTCGCTTAGTCGCCAAGCGCGATCCCTGTTGAACCCCTTTGCGACTTCCTCCCTCCCCAGCATTCGCGGCAGTTTCCCGTCGCGCTCTCCTCCATATTATTGCATATTCCACGTTCCTGACTCTCGCTACATCTCCTGCACGTGGTCAACAACAACCTCGACGCACTACACGCCGCGCGCAACGACCCAGGACGAACCGGTAGAGCACAGGTGAGTTTGTTCCCCTGAAGCCAATGGCCGCGCGAGAGGCGGTGGACTTGGAGCCACGCAGCATTGACTACTTATGCCGAAACCGCCCTCCCCTCCATTGCGCTGCGACGTCGAGGCTCTCTGCGTCACTCAAACAACTCGTGCTGACTAGTAGTTCGTCTGCCAGCTCGCTGCCATACCACCACGCCTTCCCGCCACCACTCCAGGAACACCGCTCAGGATAGACTCCTGGCGCTCGACCTCGTTTGCGAGCACCGCCAACATGTCTACCTCCACCTCCCACATTAAGCTGCGCCGCAAGAAGAATGTCAAAAAGGGCATTCAGTTCTGCTTGATGGTCTGTGGCGCTTCAGGCACTGGCAGAACCACCTTTGTCAATACTCTCTGCGGGCGCCAAGTCCTGCAGCCTATGGACGCTGATGACCCAACAACTGCACACATTGAGGAAGGCGTCAAGATCAAGCCTGTAACAGTCGAGCTGGAGCTTGACGAGGAAGGCACACGCGTGTCGTTGACCATCGTCGACACACCCGGCTTTGGCGATAGCATTGACAACGAGGCTTCCTTCCACGAGATAGTGTCCTTCTTGGAGAGGCAGTACGACGACATTTTGGCTGAAGAGAGCAGAATCAAGCGTAACCCGCGATTCCGCGATAACAGAGTCCACGTGCTCCTCTACTTCATCCAGCCAACAGGTACGCAACGCACCATCAAATGGCAGGAGCAGAAGCTGACAACACATTCTAGGTCATGGTCTTCGCGAACTCGACATCGAACTGATGCGCCGACTCAGCCCTCGCGTCAACGTGATCCCAGTGATTGGAAAGGCCGACTCGCTCACACAGTATGAAGTGGCAGAGAGCAAGAAATTGATCATGGAGGACATCGAGCACTACCGCATCCCGGTGTACAACTTCCCATACGACATCGAGGAGGACGACGAGGACACAGTTGAGGAGAACGCCGAGCTGAGAGGATTGATGCCATTTGCGATTGTCGGATCCGAAGATGTCATCGAGCTCGAGGGCAGACGCATTCGCGCTCGCCAGTACCCATGGGGCGTGGTTGAGGTGGAGAATCCTAAACACAGCGACTTCCTCGCTATCCGCTCTGCGCTTCTACACTCTCATTTGGCAGATCTCAAGGAGATCACCCACGACTTCCTTTACGAGAACTATCGTACCGAGAAGCTGTCTAAGAGTGTTGCTAGCGCCAACGAGGCATCAGGTATCACCACTGAGAGCGACAGTTTGGACCCACAATCTCTTGCGTCGCAATCTGTCCGCCTCAAGGAAGAGCAGCTGCGTCGTGAAGAGGAGAAGCTGCGAGAGATTGAGATCAAGGTGCAGCGTGAGATCAATGAGAAGAGGCAAGAACTGTTGGCTCGTGAGTCGCAACTCAAGGAGCTCGAGAGTCGTATGGGACGTGAGCACACACCAATTCATCCACTTGTCCATGAGGATGACGAGACGGACGCTGGCGCCCAGCACTAGAGGGCTTCACACCTGGTACAGGCGTGTACGAACGTGATGCGCTACAGTTGCTTTTCGACTCCATCAGGTTCAAGGGTCAGCACGGACATTTGGTCTCGTGCGGAGGAGATACTGCAAGTCGCGACTTCAGTCTGGCGAGAAGGACAGCTCCCGAGAGTCGACTGTGGCGCCACCCCAAGATACCCTGCAGCGACGGACCCTAGTTCACCTGGACGCAAATCATGCAAAACGGCTTCCACTGAGCAGTCTCTTTCATATGTATCGTAATTCGAGAGCGTTTCATCGGCAAGGGTGAGCAGCGCATGTGTAAGGCAGCATTACCCAGATGTGTACCCGCTCAGCTAGTATGTCCCATTGCAGAAAGTAATAACTTCCATTTACACGCCGCCGCATCCTTCGAGTCCGCCGTACCACAAGGAGCAAAGAATACAGCTGGCTTGACACCATTCCAGTCTCTGCCACGACGTGGGTCAAGCTAAGCAACTCCGTAGAAGGTTTCATCGCGCATACCGAAGTCGTCACGAAGCTCGATCCCTCTTAAACAGATTACCTTTCGCACCCTATGCGCTATGCCATCATTGAGTACATTACTTCTTCCAAGAGCCTCTCAGATCTCTATTCATTGCACATCTGGCTTTCTCCATGGCTTTGGGCAGAAGTGCAGAAAGTCTTCTGCTGCTCTCAACGTTTCCCGTCCTCAACGCTCCTCCTACTGCATTCAGATGTATCGCAATGGAATCTGTACTGTAAACAAATACTTTCGAAATATCATGCTTGTTTTGCGCTTCAGATGTGTGACTTGTGCGATAAGTAGTATATTTGGCAGACGACCGTGAACGGTTTGTTGATTCACGAAGTTTCTCTTCAGGGTTTCGTCTTTGTTCACCACTTCTTTCACAATCACGAAATTGGTTACAATGCAATGAGCCTTCTCGCTTGAGTTGTTGGGTACCTTATATTAGTAGGGTGGTCGAACTTCAGCTGCTTTGCGGAAATTTTTGTTGATTATGCTTAGAGTGTTCGAAAAGCAGTGGAACATATGTTGGCGGTTTTTACCTTTTCCCTTATATTTTGAGACAAATGGACTTGTCTGCTTCTATGGAAGAGTGGAGATTGGTGGTGGCGGTAACGAAGGAAAAAACCATGCAGCGCCATCTGTTATATTGGTAGGAGACCTGTTGAAGGGGCACATATGCATGGTAGCGTGACCTTTTTACTCGTAGTCCATTGAGGTGATGTTGCTCTGCCGATGCACTAGGTGCCGCTAAGTTCATTTTAGCGTTTCCTGTACTCGGGCCCATGCTAGGAGGTATACTAGGTATCTAGCATACGTACTGTACATCATCAGGTATCCTTGTCCTGCTCTTATTAGCATATACCCAAACGGTAGACTGGGGGAAAGGGGGGCTGGACTCATAAGATTGATGAACATGGGGGGTTGCTTTGTTGGAACTTGTGACCTATCACAGCTAGAACGAAGCTCCCGAACATGGTGTCTGACACACAAAGTAGCTGGGACAAGTGAAGTTTGGAGTGAATCGAAAATCCATTTCTACCAATGAAAAGATAGCAACGAATGAATGTACCTAATGCGCAAGCACACAACAATATCCACAGCCACGACCACGATCACGACCGCAATAACAACAAAGTTCTTTGCCTCCCTCCAACGCTGCTACTTCTCCTCCAACCATTTACCTCCAACCATTACTGAAGGACGGGGCAGTTGATGCCGTATCGGGTGCACTGTTCGTCGTCTCCCGGGAATGTGCCGTCGAGTCGACCAGCAGTCAGGTAAATGTACTCTGGGCATCCGGGTCCGTAAGGTCCGGCTGGGTTGGTGACTTCACAGCTCTCGTCATTAGTCGAGATGTAAATGATCGTGCCATCAGCGTAGATGGCCAATTGACTCAGTCCGTAGTTGAGAGTGTAGCTGCCGTCGGGTAACACGATGATTCCATGGCCAAATCTAGATCCATCTGCCTGGAATGGAAATTGGTTAGGGTCGATAGTTGCTGTTGCATCTGCATCGACTGCGGCGGTAACCTGGCGTGCTACGAGTGCATTCTTCTAAGGAAGTGCTCAGCATGTTATTTGTTGGAGGTTACAAGGACGTTCTTTTCTTGACGAGGTCATTGTCGTAAGAGGGTGACTTACGGCCGCAAGTTGTCGGGGAGCTGCGAATGTGTGGCTGATTGACGATGCTGCAATCACAGCGAGCACGGCTTTGAACTGCATCTTGGGACTTGGAAAGGTGTTGTGGTGTTGATGAGTGCGATTATGTTCAGTCGTGCTGATGGCTGGTTCTGCGTGTTGGACAATTGTCTGACCCAAGCGAATGTGTGTAGTCTGTTGAATGAGAGTCGTTCTGGTTTCTCGGAGAAAAATCCTCTGGCAGCAGCTTATGCTCCTCTTTATAATCGTACCTAGTCGAATGCTGCGATTGATGCATACCTGCGAGTGCACTGGCGCTGACAGGGTGCAGACTTCAACCCATGGCCGAATCTTCTCAGGGCTCAGGAGACCCAGTTGAAACATGCGCGAAGAGCCGAAACTGGTGAGAATAGCCTCCTGAATGAATTATTCGCGAGCTGAACTCCTGACGATTCATCAAATCCATCCCCGTCTTGCCTCATGGCTTCCATGGCGGCCTTCCACGCCCAGCAGACATATAGAGTCTAATATGCTTGTTCGCACGTCGAACTGTTCTCGGCATGGGTATCTGGAAATGAGTATCAACTCTATCCTACTTTCACTTTTGCATCCTCGCCCATGTACATACCGCCGCGAATCGCGGTGAGGGATGGTCAGTCGATGTCAGCCAGCCAACGCGTTGTGAATACTTTGGGAAATTGCTCCATAGCTGCAGATCGCACAACAAACCGCGCGCATGTTCGATGGCGGGACGAGGATGATATTGGATTGTTGGTAAAGCAGACAGCTCATCTAATCGATCGTCAAGTACACCTTCGGCACTACCTGCGCCGGTAGCTAGCAACACGGATATTAGTCCTAGGATCCCTTGGGACCGTGGGCTTTGCGGATTCAAGCACTGCGGCACTGAGAATCCTCTACTCGATGTCTGTGTTCCTGGCACCTGGAAGTTTCCGTCCTCACACTTAGAACTAACATTCCAAGATGATTCTAGGGGATGTTTCTTCCGGTGAGGCCGCACCAGATTATTATTTCCTTTGCCAACCTCAGGGTTTCTGGTTGTTGTCCCCATCCGCCCTGTCAGGAGAGTCTGTTTGCTCATGTCAAGTGGGAAATTCGTATCCGTGCCACGCCACCCTAGCGGTAGTGCTCACAAGATTTGTGTTGTCAAGCAACTTGAAGCAAGGAGGGTGTGAGCGGGAGTTGTCGACTTGTTGTGCTTGCTCTTCTCCACCTACAAAATACTGGTACACTCCTCATCATCTGGGCGAGTCCAGTAGTCTCAGCAGTGCAGCATTTTAACAAGCTTCGAACATCAAAGACAAAAGCCTTACTCGGCATCAAGTCGCATGAACTCGTATCACATCGTAGTTCAATGGTAAAGGTAGGATCCATCGAGCGTCTTGGCTACTATCTGCCCTTGCTAGGCTTGACTAGAGGATTCTGCTCAAGATGCCAATTCAGGTCCAGCCATTCCAGCAGAGAACGTACGTTGACCCTCATGTAGTTGATCTTGGTCTGCTCCATGTGGGATGTCAATTGCAATACATTCTTGGCATCCATCCACTTCCACTACTGCCGGCTGTTTTACAGGCTAGTCTTGCAGCGCTTGACTTTCTGGGATATTTCATTACCTCTGTCCGAATAGATGAGGTGTGTGTGGTGCTCCGCGCAGCCCTAGGCGTGGCGTGGCGTGGCGATACTGCGTTGCCAAATCCACACGCACGATCGGCTTACCTACAGCTACCTCTCTCCAGAGCGCCCGCGTCACCATCTCCAGGATCATCTGAAGCATTCTCTCTTTTTCTCTCTCTGTTGGTCCATTCTCACATTGCATTGAGGTCCATTGAACTCGTGTTACTCGCAGGCGGATCTTCTTCCAATATCCTCAAACTTTTCTGTTTCCCCTCCTCCAACACCCTCGTACTGCTCTACCGTTCCTCGATGGCCTGCATCATGGGTTTCTTGCCTAACCTGAATGGCGCTATTCTCTTCTGCATCCGATCTGACTCGGTCTGCCTCAGCAGGCCGTCAGTCTTGGGCAAATGTGTCGGAAATCTCGCAGCTTTCAACGTCTGAGGTCCAGAAGGTAGATATCTCGGCTCCAAGAGACCAATCTATGACACATCTCATGTATCAGCTCCTACTGTGTCCTCTCCCATACCAAATTTGTTCTCGCCTTCGTGGCTTACCATGCTCAACAACCTCCACACAGTATCACTTGGCTGAGCGCCCACGCCCAGCCAGTACTTCGCTCGACTGACATCGATCTTAATATCCTTTTGTTTCTTCTGTCCAGGCTCGGCGCCCACGGGCAATTTGGGAATGGGATCGTAGGTGCCGAGGACTTCCATCGGCTTAGAGTCGCGGGCGGTTTTGTCTTGGGCGAGGACGATGTTGTAGAAGGGCGAGTGTCGTTTGGCACCCGTGGGCGTTGAGACGCGCGAGAGGCGGAGTCTTAATACCATATTGTCCTTTCTTGGCCTTGCTCTGTGCCTATCCTGGCTCTGTCGTGTCGTGTTATGCGTGGAAGTGTGTTTTTGATGTGCGCCTCATAGGTTCGACTTAGGGTACGAGCTACGGGGCTCACTCCCGTGCAAAGGGTCGTCGCCGCATCTAATCTTAATCAACTATCCATCAAACTGAATCAATATTTGAAGACTTATCGCGTGCCCTAGAAGATAGGTACTACATTACCTTAAGGTACATGTACTTGCTTGCGATGCTCTGTGAAACGCGTTCCCCCAGACAGCCGCTCTTCTCCCTCTCAACTAACACTCGCCTTGGAGACAGGAAGAGAAGATGACAACGATAGCGAGAGGAAGGCGAGACACGACGACGGCGGCCACGCGAAAGAAAAAGTCGCAGCGAACGGACATCTGGTCCAATCTCCTGCGCCAAACACGCGAAGCCCAAGCTCGAAACCGAACACAAGCCGTCCAGCATCGCGAACTGATTGTCTGTGGCGGCTCTCCCGCCGACCAGCGCTCCTTCGTGCAGAGTCTCGCTCGCCCACCGCCCACACAGCCTCCCAGCAGGAATCAGGAGCGAAAGCAGCAGAAAGCCAGGGGAGAGCTGCGATTGAGCAACAGATACGCCTATGGCTATGGACATGTGACGCTGTACTCGCCGCCGCAGCAGAGTGGCACAGGTGTGCAAGTGTTGGGCGCCGAGGCTGAGGAGGTCGCGAGGCTGGAGGTACATACCCTGCCGCAGCCAACGTCAGAGTATGCTGGCATCTTGAGAGGCTTGTTGGTGAGAAAGAAGAAGACGAAGGACCAGCAGACGGAAGGACAGCAGGAAAGTGCTGAAGCTGAGGAGTCCGTAGAGGAAGATGACCACTCGACCGAACAGCGCCGGCCTGGCGTATGCGTCCTACTGAGCTGGAAAGAGCCGTGGAATTTCTTGGACCAGCTGAGGAGGTGGCTGCAATTGCTGGCACAAGCTCTACTGCAACCTGGTGTGGCAGCGACGGACCCTCTAGATGTGCTCAAGGAAGCCCAAGTACCACTCACAGTGGTCGTGCAGCATACTGAGACACAGGAAGATCTGTTCAGAGAAGGATACAAGGAGGAGGACTTTGACTTCATCTCACAGTGTCTACGGACTGCTCTCCTCCCGCTACACCCTTTGAGTGCGCTGGTCTATACTCCTTCTGCCGCCCCACCACAGCAGCCGGGAAGTGCTCTCAGCGAACCACAGAAGGTCGTCTTCAACTCAATGGGCTTGGATCTGGCAGCGCTGAGTCCTAAGAGGTCCCGCTCGAGCTCTGGTGCCGAGAGAAAAGACGAGCTCATCGTGAAGCACGAGTTCATGGACCGAATGGCGATCGTTATCCCAGCTGGGTGGGACAGTCCAGCTTTCATCCGCACCCTCAGCGAGACATTCTCACCCGAAGACATCGTCAGTGGCTGGATAGAAGATTTGCAACCTCCACCAACTCCTTCTCCTTCGGTACTCCAATCCTCCCCCCAGATCGAAGAGTCCAGTACATCACCATCTCCAGAAGACGCCAACGGGGGCGCAGAAGTCTACGAAAGCTCTCCTGTCCTAGAAGACGACGTCGGAGACGCCCTGGCATCACTTCCTTCCAAGCAGGTCTCCTCCGCGTCAGCAGTACAATCCTACGAGAATCGAGTCTTCAACCCTGAAGCACATAAAGCTAACAAAGGACCACCACAAATTGAAGTGGTGACGAAACCTGATCAGAAGTTTTTGGCGGAGATGAGAGAACATCTCCAGCAACTTGAGCAACAGGATCGGGAACGTGAAGCCAAAGGACAACATTCTGGCGTTTCTAACACGGGCCTCAGCAGCACAACCCGGGTCAGTGCTTTGCCAGCTGGTGAATCTACAGGCGCGCTGAGTGAGCTGGGTGATGTGAGTTTCAATGTTGGAGGCGTAAGCTACGATAGTGTTTCGGCAGAAGCTGCGATCAATGCGTTGAAGAAGGGCAGAGGTGGAGATGAAAGTTCTTCGAGGATGCATACGCCGAAGCCGAGAGGCCCAGGAGGCAATAGAATGGACGCAAGCTCTGGGAAAGAGACACCTGAGAGTAGTGTCAAGAGTCCTGAAAGTGCTAGTAACTCGAAAGCTCCATTGGATGTCGATAAATTGGAGGAGTATTTTCAGAGCTTGCTGAATAAAAGCGGAGGTGTTGGCGGAGGAGGGGGCGGCGGAAGTAAGAGTGCTACCCCCACGAAAAAGGGAAGCGGACAGTAGGTATTCAGCAAACCAGTGACTGGTGAAAAGAGATTGCAAGCAAAAAGATACCCATTCAGCCAGTAGCATATGTATTTGAGCATATTTGCACAAGAAGACAGACCACTTCGTTAGTTTTCGGCGGCCATCAGACCTTCTGCTTAGACTCACAGCCATTGCACGACATAGACGTGCGTGTACCATACCAATGTTCACGAGAATGCTTCGTCCCCAATAAGACGATCTGCAAAATAAAATCGGCTATGTGAATAATTCCGTGCCCTTTTGATTCCTCCATTGACTTCCCTCTCTGAGACAGTGTCTTGCGTATCGTGTGGTAGGACTAGTCGAGGGGTCAGCCAGCCAGCTAGCCAGCTGTCCTTTGTATATATACTCAGGTATGTATGTAAGGTATGTATGTATACTAGAAGTAATGGAGTATTTCATTGCAGGTCGAGCACTCTCTACTGGGTCAAGTCTGGCGGTAGTGTTTGTACTAGCTAATGGAGAAAATGCTAGATTTTCAGGCGAATTGGCAAACTCAGCTTCTTTGCCTATTGTAACGAGTCTATTTTTCCAGAAAGTAGATACGTTGTAATTCATCAGGCATTTAGTTCTATTCAGTTGACCCATACCTTACGCCGCTGCCCAAGCCTCCCCCCATCGACCGGCAACCAATTCCCACATACAATCCAAAGATGTGATGTGCACAATGAATTACAGCAGGACAAGCCTCTGCATCCAACTTGATCGAGACGATCGAATTTCCTACCTTCCCATCATCATCATCATCAACCTCCAAACACGCTTCTATACAGCGGCCCCTCGGCGTCTCTTCTGTTTAGCTACATTTCCCGCCCGACTCATAATTTGCATATCACTCCACGAAGCAGAAAGATAGAGCTGACCATATCCCTGCAAAGAATACTCAGAGTTGTGGGTGTCTGCCATGAACGGATCAGTAGCAGTAGTAATACCACAAGTGTCTTCTTGAGCGTTTGTAAGATCGACATCGATGGAAGTCGGACGAGGAGAGGATATAACAGGTGAGTTGCCGCGATTGGAAGCGCCGGCTGTAGCTTGGTCTTCTTCGTCGTTGGTTGCTTTTTCTTGGTGTTGCTGCAAGAGAATCTGTGACTCTCTTTGGACTTTTCGGACTGCTCTTTCTTGCGGGGTGAAGACCTCCTCTTCTAGGCCTATGTATTCGCCGGAGTCAGTGTATACGTGCACGAGGGAGTAGTCGTCAGGATCTTGTAGTCGCTCACTCAATCGAGAGTCTTGGCGAAGATTCGTTCGTGCGGAAACGCGATGCAGGTGAGGATGTGGTGGGCCTCTGAGCAGGATGATGTGAGCGACGCGTCTGATTTGGGTCAAGATTAAAGACATGTCTTGAGGAAACTGATGATGCTGTTCTTGTTGAGGTAGGCTGGATAATGGACTTGTACTGTGCGTGATCTGGCGTAAATGAAGTCTTCGAAGATGGGCCTGCCTCTTCGATGATGTGGGCTGTGGTTGCAAATGTAAGACAACGAACTTGGTAGTCGATAGGTGAGGTGCCTGTACGTGTGACGGGCTTGGGGTTTTATGATTTCCCACGGACGCATTCGCCCTGAAGTCGACACTGAATGCTCGACACTTCACTGTCAAATACAACAAAGATCTTTGAGTATTCGACAAAGCATAGGAGCAGTGAATGCAGCAGTATCGCGCTCAATGGACTTATGCCTGGGAGGATCAAGCTGGTAGCACTCTCCAACACTTTCGTCGAGACAGAATGCCATTGTCCTGCTTGCAACGCCGGCGCTGAACGTGTTATTATCAGTAATCTTTGTATGTAGGGCCAGCGTTGACAGCCACTACGCTGTGCATACCTGTGCGTGATGCTAATAAGCAGCATGCGCAAACACAGGAAGACCTTTCGTAAGGTAAGCTAGAAGCCTACGTAGGAGCCTATAGAGAGTCTGCAAGGCTCCGCTGAAGTAGCTATAGCAGACTTGTACGTGAGAAATCGTCGTTAAAGAATACCGCACCAAGTAAGCCTTATGCCGATACGATCGACCTTGATTCTTTCCAAGGGAACCAGTATTCTTAAGTTTTCTCCACGATGGGACTCTATCAGACTCAGACGGCGCTTTGCATACTCGCGGGTTAGCATGTTACGGGACCACATTTAGAAGACATCAACGGGATAGAGCCTACGTCTCTTCTCTTTCCAGTCGAAAGTGATCAAGCTTGCGACCTCTGTCAAATCGTGGCACAAGCTAACAAGTCAAGTAACTCCCGGTAGTTACGTGCACGTGCTGTCTCCAGAACAGTCGGCGGGACTAGGCGACCAGCCTCGAGAAGCATGCGGCCTGGATCTGCGCCGTATTGGAGAAGGGCTCGCGTAACAGGTACATTGTGCTCGTAGCATGCGATATGAAGTGGAGTCGGGAGTCTGGACATACCCCTCAACCGGCGTGCGACCGGGTTGTTGTAGCGGTAGGCATTCACGTCGAGTCCATTCTGTGCAAGATAGGCGACGCGTTCTGCGCCCTCCAACTGGTTCCTTCTCTTTGCAGCACAGTGTAGGAGATTGCCATGCGTGATGTCCGCCCCTCGTGCGATGAGAAGGCGCACTACGGCCATGCTACCATGGGCAATTGCCATCGCGAGCACCGGTTCGTCCAGGTTCGACTTCGCGTTTACATCCGCTCCCATGTCCAACAACCAGCGCATGAAGTCCTCGTCATCAGTAGCGAAGCTGTGTATAGTCAGTGCACATAGCAAGTCCAGTATAATGATGGCTGAACATACCCAAAGGAGAGATGCCGCAGAGCACACAGGGCAATTGATAGACCACCCGAAGTCGATGAGGGTGCGTATACAGTCCCTGTCTTTTCGTTGACAGGCGGCAGCCATGAGATCATCTGATATCGTGCTGTCCATTTGCAAGAGAATCTTCAAGAAATCTGGCCCTCCTGTGATAATGGCTTCTCGTTTGGGATTGATCGTCGACGGGCCCTCAAGGTGGAGGCTGGCGTGCCGGACCATTTGCTCATCGCCATTAAAATAGCCTCACAGACCGGTTGGCCTTCATCCTGTTCAAGGAGGTACTCCAAGATCTCATCAAAGCTCTCGTCCTAGGTATTGGCCGAGAAAGTTTCGTACAATGCCATGACTTTGATAATCAAGATGACCGTTCTTAGCTGAAGTACATGTATTTAGGCTACTAAACCTCAATCGGCACTAGTGGCCGGCGCTCTTGGCCAACTTGCCATCCATGGATCTGTGGGCGAGGAACCAAAGCATGGCGATGGATGGCTCGAAGCCTCGAATGGGGACATGAACTGAATGCATGCCCGATCATACTGTGTCCCGTTCTCCGTCTATCTAATTTACCCACGTGTTCGAATCATGGTTGAACAACCTCGGACGACCCTCATCTACGCACCATACATTGGTAATACCTTGACGCCTTGGCCATTCTGTTTGTGGGCGTTGGCCTTGACCTGGAACAATCCAAGCCCACTTCTGCACACGACTTGACCATGCCCAGTAAGATCCTGTTGCTTGTATGCTTGTATGTGGTGATGCGGGTGCTTGCGATGATGTTGGCACGGATGAAGCAGAGCCGGTGGGCAGCGCCGTGACAGATGGTTGTTGCTGCTTTGGCCAAATCCTGTTCCTCTCAAGCCACAGTTCCGCAATGCGATAATCGTTGAAGAACCCGACGAGTTCTCCCTTTGGCGCCACTATTGTTCGTACGTCCATCTCTTCGTAGAACGCAGGTCGCATTTTGTAGCCAAGTCTCTCCAGACGGGCTTGAACCTGGTCTATGATGGATTGCACAGAGCCAGCCGATCCGCTACCTTCTCTGCCGTAGCTGAAGATACCCCAAGCTGTACTAGAAGCAGGGAACCTATTTTCATGTTCCCTCACCACACGTGCGATTCGGTCCAGGAAATCCTCGTGGTGGTCGCGACTTGCCGTAGAGATGTCTCGGTCGGTACCCTCGTCAACCGGGCCGGGGTATGGCGATATATGGGCTAGAAGAATGGCTGTTTGGCCCAGAATAACTACACAAGTACAGCCGTTCAAGCATTTCGTACCGATCCCCCGTTTGCCGGAACTCCGCAAACAAACGTTCAGATCATCCATACCGACTTCTAAGAGTTGGCCGGAAGCCCGGAGTGCTTCGAATACGGAGGTCTGATTAGACATGCCGTACAAAGTTTAGAAAGTGGTCTTCGGAGTAGTTGATTCGTGAATACTCCTATTATGAAGTCAGTAAAGCTGCGCTATTGGATACGCGACCGTTCTTAGCAAACACGAAAACACGTGCATACGCCTTAAGGCTAGCATAATTGAGCGGAGCTTGATAGGGGAGCTTTATCTCTACTCGTGTTGTGGAGACTCCGCCGTAGGCGTAGTAGAAAGATAGATGGCATTTCCTCTAGCATAAGCGTGGTTCTATGCATGGAGTTTCTGTCAGTAGCCTATTACGATAGTACTGTTCTAGTCCAAGGGATAGAAGAGACTGCCTGCTCTGCCCATTTCGAATGTTGTTGTTGTGGTGAAGACACCTGAGGATATTCATATCTAACGTGCAGTGGCCGCCCGGCGCCCGCGTACACCCCAGCGTTCCATGTTCCGTCTCCACTTGGAACATGGCACGGAGCTTGGTGACGAGCTTGTTTGAGGATGACGCTTGGCGGCGAGAAGTGAACAACAGACAACAGTCTGTGCATCCTCCTTCACCTGCTTTTACTTCGGCTAGCCACTCCAATGATCACCACCTGACGTAGCGCTTCCAACTTGTGTCGTGCAGACAACAAGGAACTTGGAGCCTCTAGAGCCGCCGATCAATGCAGGTACGTGTACGTGCGGACTAGGTGGTGTGCTATACCAAAGGTGAGCTTCTTCCTCTCCGTTTCCTACTGTTTCCTGCTGTTTCTGCTCCGCGACTCTTCCCGCTTCTGCCATGGCCATGTCGACTCTCGCACTCGTGATCGCGCTCGCGGCGCTGTCAATGGCATCGAGCCAGCAGCAGCCTCTGTACAGCGAATACAGCTTCGATCCGCTAGAGCATCTGGCTGGAATTGCACCATATTTCGAGCCCAATGACCCAGCTAAGGACCCTCACCCACCGCAAGGCTGCGAGGTGACAAAGGTCGCCTATCTCGTGCGCCACGCTGCTATCAACGCCAACGATTTCGATTACGAATCCTACCTCGAACCATTTACGGACAAGCTCAAGAATACTACTGTAGACTGGTCGAAAATACCCGAGCTGTCATTTCTTACGACATGGAGCCCGCCAGAACTCGAGGAACAAGAGCTCGTTACGAGAAGTGGAAAGCTTGAGGCAGCCCAGCTTGGTGTGCAAATGTCTTTCAGGTATCCGAAGCTGAGACTGCCCAAGAGAGTCTGGGCGAGTACCGCTGAGCGGACAGTCGTCAGCGCGTCCGGTCTCATTCGTGGGCTAGAGATGGATGATAACCAGATCAACTTGGTGCAGATCTACGAGGGAAAAGAGTCTGGCGCAAATAGCTTAACACCATATAAGGCGTGTCCGGCATACTCTTCCTCGCGTGGTTCTTCGCAGTCTCAGGCTTATTCGAAGAAGTATACGGCCCCGATTCTTGCACGCCTGAAGTCGTATGCCCCTAAATTTAACTGGACTATGAGCGATGTGATTGGAATGCAGCAGTGGTGAGTACTGTTACACGGGGAAACCTTTTGCCAATGCATGAGACATGCACTAACTGACGACCCTTGTGTCCTAGGTGTGGCTATGATACCGTTGTTCGTGGCAGCTCTCCATTCTGTTCTACCACACTCTTCCGCCCAGACGAATGGTTGCAGTTCGAGTACTCTCAGGATCTAATGTACCACCACAACACGGGTTATGGAAACGAGCTTTCTGGTACTCTTGGCTATGGATGGGTGAATGCAACTCAGCAGTTGCTCGCCTCAGAGGTCGACGACGACCAGGATATCTACGTCTCGTTCACACATCGTGAACTTCCACCAACTGTGCTTGTGGCACTTGGTCTGTTCAACAACTCCGACTCGACTGGCGCCAACAACGTCAACGCAACAATGCCTACTGACAGGATCAATTACCACCGTCAATGGGTCAGCTCGTACATCCTGCCATTCTTGACCAACATTGCTGTTGAGCGCATGAACTGTACTGGATCGTATGGCTACCAGAATCAGAGTGATCCGACGTACTATCGTGTTCTTGTCAACCGTAGTCCGCAGGTGCTGCCCGATTGCTTTGACGGTCCACTAGAGTCATGCTCGGCAGCTGGATTCAAGAGCTTCGTGCAAGAAAGAGGGGAGATATTTGGAGACTTTGCTGGTGCTTGTGGCGTGGAATACAGTAATTCCACTGATGTTATGAGCTTCTATTCATCGTCGGATAACGGAACTATGGTGGGAAAAAAGCATCGATAGACGACAGGCATCTAACTAGAATTAAAGCCATAGAACTACATGTACATAATGTATCTAATGATGAACATATGACGCCGACGAGGTGAAGGGAAATCGCATATTTCCAGCCCTCTATTCTCACATGTCATCAAGTACACCGTATGTCTACACAGTACGTTGGGTGCCGTTCCCAATATAATACTAATATGTGCTTTTGACGTGTGGTCAATATGACGGCATGCCGCTGAAACGTAAGGTAGGTACCTCTGCTGTATCCACAATCTCGTCTAACAACCATGCCTCATACATCAGCGACCGCTGCGTACAAGAAAAAGGATGGCACTCTCTCCGTCGCCGACGACCGCAGATATGTCTTTTGGACGCCAACAGCACCGCCAGCAGCACCGCCCGCGGTGACAGTGCCCGTTGCCGATATCACCAATCTCCAACAGACGCCGGCCACGTCGAAGGCGATCGCCCTGAAGGTGGTGGTAGGCGACAGCAGCTATGTCTTCACCTTCAACCACAAGGATAATGCTCGCAAGGAGCAGGAGAGCACGACCGAAGTGCTGAGAAATATTATCGCGACGAACAAGGCGAAGGATGCAAGCCATCTGGCGACGCCCGCTGCTGCAGCTTCTGCGTCAGGCACGCCTGGCCAAGCCAATGCATCCGGAGCCGAAGACGGCGGCGCCAGTGCCTCCATGGCCATTGCGAAAGCGCTGTCCTCGTCCAAGGCGGATGAGGGTTGGTACGATGATGCGAAGCTTAAGTCAGACATCACCCTCCAGCGGTCACTGCTCGAGTCGAATCGCACCCTGCAAGAGCGCTTCAACGAGGCACTGAAACAGAAGCCGGAGACAGTGTCGATTGCGCAATTCACAGGGCAATTCTGGTCGGCACGACTTCACCTCCTTCGTGCACATGCCATCGAAAAGGCGCAAAAGCAGGGAGAGTACAATGTTCTACCGGAGATCAAGTTCGTCATCAAACGGGCAGAGAAGGAGGGCGAGGCGGATACCAGGCAGCTTCAGATCTCGAAAGAGCAGATCCACTTGATTTTTAAGCAGTATCCGATTGTGAAGGAGGCTTACAATGACCATGTTCCACCACTCAGCCAAGCTGAGTTCTGGACGAGGTTCTTTGGCAGTCGCTTGCTCAAGAAGCTGAAAGGCGAGAAGATAATGCAGAATGATCCCCGAGATAACAAACTTGACGCATATCTGGATCGACAGCCTAGCGGTCCGGCCAGCATCCAGCACATACCACACTGGATGGACTTGGAGGGCAATGAACAGAATCATAGTCAGCGACAGGGCAACAGACCCGATCAGGATATGCGGCCGACGTCTACAGACAAGGTGCCGATATTGCGAGTGCTGAATAACTTGTCGGAGAAGATGATGGCCCACGTGGCACCTGAAGATGGCGAGGCACATGCACCTGTTGGGTTGGATGAGGAGACCTTCGAGCAACTGCGATTGCGGGACTTGGCGAATGAAGACGTCGATAATAGGGTAAAACTCAGCATCAAGGAGCAACAACGATACCTTGGTGGCGACAAGGATACGCTCTCTGCTGATGCAAGACTCTACGCGAAGCAAGATCCTAATGAAGTACTTGCGATCATCAATGCTGGTCTAAAGCCGACGCAGGTCGGCAGCGATGTCAAGGGCACTTTGCGACTCGATCGTGTTATCGGATACCATACCGATGATGACTCAGACTCAGACGATGAAGCACCCGCAAGTCAAACCAACGGTACTGCAGCCAAGAAAAAGCACAAAGTTGGTTCACACGCCTCCATGATTGCTGCCTCCAAAACCATAGTGTCTTCCATCAAGACACGCCGCAACTTCAGCTCTACGGATGCAACGTCACACAATGGTCTCAGCCAGGACACTTTCGACAATCTCGTAATGACCCACAACACCACTAACGAGTTCCTGCACTATTTCTGGTCTCTGTTCCTCTCCGGCGATGCCACCAAGACAGCCGAATTAGCGCAGCTGGTCTCCACTCTCGATCGCAGTCTGGACCGGATCAATGCTGTAGGTGCGCAGGCTGATGCTGAGAGGTTGCAGAAAGTAGAGAATCTGAGGCGACAGGCTGAACAGCACCATCAGAGGACAGGTAAGAAGCGACGCATAGATTATGACTCTGCTGTACCGGGCGGCAAGAGAGCTGTGGACGCGATGGTGAAGCCGACAGTGCAGGCACTGGCTCAGGCGACCAGTGCATATCGCAAGGCTTTTGAGGAGCAGAGTAAAGAGGCTAGTGCTGGTGGTGGTGCTTGAATACAGATATAATGTGTAACAATAGCGATGGCATCAGGTAGGCTCCTCGTGCTTTTCGCAAAGGCCAACACCTCAAATTCTTCCAAAATTATCATCTTGCTGCACCGCTCTAAAAAAGAGTCAGTAAAAGGGATCAAGCTGTGTATTCAACCTATCCAAAAGTGTGCGGTACACACCGATAGCAGCATTACGTGTGCTGTACCTTAATCATCGCTCTCCGGCCAATGCAAGGTATATATCATGAGACATTCCAATGGCGCAACTACTACTATATAAGTAAAGGTATCCATCCCCTTCCACCCCCAGGGGTACCTATCTACCTTTATCCTCCCTTCCATTTATTTCTCATAGCTCTCCAAAAGAACAAACACTTTGGTGCATCCATCACAAACAGACGCAATCAAATAATCAAACCCAACCCACCCACCCCAGAAACACCCCAACAGTTCATAATCTCTGAAACTCCAACACCCTTGATATCCATGATGAACTGCCTCACGAAGCTCTGGCCGCCTGGTTTTCTCAGTCCGGTACTTTTCGCAGGCGTTGTTGCGTTTTGTGTGATTTTGAGGACTTTGGAGGCTTGGCAGGAACGACGGGAGGGATGAGATGAAGATGAGGAAGATGAAGAAGAAGAAGAGGTATGATTCGTTGATGGGTGTTGGGAAGTTTACGGGGCCAAGCGAAGCTTTTCAAGTTATCTATAAGAAAGAGGGATGGGGAGGCTGCCTGAAAGGGGGACACTCACTGTTCTACGATTTCTCTACCACCGACCTACCTACCTACCTACCCACCCACCTACCTCACAGACGACAAATTAACCACGAACTCCTGGACTGGGCGATCGATGGCTTCTCAGCAGCAATTGAATCAAGAATACGTTTCTGGCAACTAAGAAAGGCATCGAAATTGATGTGATCAGATCGCGTAGGAATGTGGTTGTGTGAGACTGGCATATGGATGGATATATGCTGGCAGTAGACGACCTCGGATCTGTCAGCATACCACCCAATCTCTTGGAAATTCTAGCAGGCATTGAGCTGATGGATTCATTTCGGTTGGGCAAGGACTTGGTGTGATAGAATTTGGTCTAGAGACGGTATATTTGGCGGAACTGGCACTAGCATTGGGGTGGGCGAGATCGAGGGAGGCGGAGCTCTTGAAGTGTATCATGTATCATTGGCTGTGTTTCGCGAGGACGATGATGTTGTTAAGAAACTATTCATGGTCTAACTGGCTGACTTGCTCAATGCACTCGATCACGTAGCACCTCCTGCCTTGATGCCATGGATGTATATCACCTGCAACGGCATCTCCTGCTGCGTGTTTACAGGCACCATCATCGGAAAGCTCTCGTGAATAAGCATTCTACCGCCAACTTTGGCAATGAAATCGGCGCTCCATTGCTCAAGTGACCAAATGCTTCCAGGGTGAGCAGCTGCCGCCACTTGAACAAGCTCTAGCAAGTCCTTGGCTTGCTCAAGCTCCACAGCGTAGAGCGCATCTTCCACATCTGCGAATCGGTCGACGCAGAACTCGGGAAGCTCAAAACCAAAAGTCAAGTGGCAGTAGCAGAGGAGTAGCACGAACATGTCTTCCTCCCAGCCAGCCTGTCGCAGTTGGTCGAGGTCCCCAGTCCCGGCATTCGCCGCAATGCCACTAGCGAAGTCGCTCGCAGCTTGAAGATTGGATCGTCCAAGTAAGTGAAGTAGACCTTCGATGGTAGTGATGAAACCTCCTGCAGGCACAGGCTCCGTCGCTGGAAAAGAAAGGCGGAGCATAGAGCGTAGGTAGAACCGCAAGCTGACCATCAGAGACTCCAGTATTTCGGTCTGGCTATCACGGTAGACTTTGGCAATTTCTTGCTTCTTGTTGGATGGCGGCGTCGAGGGTGTGGTACTCTTGATCCTCTCAAGTTTGGGCGCCAAAGATGTGACAATCATTCGTGTGATGTGAGGTAAGTAGTGCCGGCTTGGGCTCGTCTCATCGACCAGGCTTTGCAGGACATGATCGATGAATTCGAATGGCAACCTTCTCTCGAAGCGGATTGTGTAAGTGAGTAGTTCCAGGAGGGACGAGGGTAGCTGTAGGAACACATCACCAGGGCTTGTTGGTACCACCTCCGTTCGGTGTAGCCCAAAAGTGGCCTTCTGCGCATTCCAGCTCCCAGTAGAGTCGAAGTATCCTGGTTGTATTTGTCGAATGTCTGGTTGAAGGCCCTCTGGAGGTGTTTTGAGGACCAACAGGACCTGGTCGTTGGGATTACTGGGCACACAGAAGCCATAGCCCAATAGGAGCTCGTCGTTGCTCTTGGGCCCGTAATTGTTGTAGACTTCGCTGCCTTGCGCAATCGCGTCACTGATTGACACCGTAAATCTTCCGGGATCAAAGCTCCAGTCCACATGAGCGGCGTGCTGGTGGTTCAAGATGTCCAGCACTGGAAATAGCACAGGGAAGTCAAGCTCATCTGCAGAGCTCCGGGACAGGTCAAGCAGCACGGTCTTTCTACGGCCGTCGGGGCCTGACTTATAAGCCGACCAGTACTTGCTGTCCTGTGGATGAAGGGCACGAGAGGAGAACGAGCGAGAAGTGAACATAGTCACTGCCCATTGGTAGAGGTGCCTAAGTTGATCAAAATGGATATCCGTGACCTACCTTGCAAGATGCCGACTCACCAAGTATATGGTGTTGGATCTATGTGGGCTTTGATGAGCAGTGCAACGGCCTGTTGATAGTATGCTTCGTGCTGAGCCTGCCGCGCCTGCGTCGTGAACAAGACATCAGTCTCCGCGAGCCAGAGCAAGTCCTGCTGGTCGAAGAAAAAGGGAGTTCGGAGATCACTGTCGGGGCCTGGTAGCGTGTCCAAGTAGGGCTTCCAATGCGATGTCGCCCGGGTAATGTACTGGTGCATGAGGTAGAAGTAGCCGACGGCTCGCGGAGCCAGGCCACGATCGCGGAAGGCGGCGAAGGAGTCGTCGACGAGCGCGTTCAGACTGGACAACGCAATGGAGTGCGGTATGGTACATATCTGAGCGCCGGAGGCGAGATCTGCGCCTGCTTGACAGTGCACTCCGGCCTCCTCGCTGTATGCTAGGACAGCGTCGGGGTGAAGATATCCGCCGTTGTCGTGGAGCCACTGGCGGAGGGCGTCCAACTGCGCCGGCGAAGCCATGATACGATGGAAGCAGGTAGGAGTAAGAAGTAGTTCTGGTCTTGGAGTCACATGCGGTTGAGGGCTAGAACTAGAACGAGTCTAGTGGAGGTGAAGTGAAGGTAGTGATGTCCTTGCCCCTGGCCCCACTGTCACTTCCAAACGTAGTCTAAGGTAGAACTACTAGAACAACTAGATCTAACACGAGGCTTGGCTCATGCGGCGATCTCTTCCAGGTTGTGTTGTATTGTGCTCTTCGTCCAGCAGACATATACCCTCGAGAGTACAGTACCTTAGTTCGTTCTACAGGAGGCATGGCATGCCACCTGCTCAGACCGCCATCGAGCGTCGTCTATAGTTCTATCGGACGGATATGAGCATCATTCCCATCACGGTGAGAAGAGATGCGGAAATACGTCCTATGTCCGACTACGCGTTTTGGCGACGGCATGACGCAGTAAAGCCTACTTACATGTAGGTACTGCAGTATAAGAGAGGCGACGAATGCAATATGAGTTGCGAGCAAAGAGTAGAGAATAGCACCACGTCCACAAATTCACTTGCGATACTACCCAATATACAAGATGACTGCAGAGCAGAAAACCACGGTAAATGTGGTCTTTGGTGCCATGGTGAGTGACAAGCTTGATGTATGCCATGGAGGAGGCGGCCACTAACCAGCGAGCAGACGTTTGGCAAACCCGGAGCTGAACAATCTCGGGTCCACGACATGGAGACCGCAAAGGCCATTCTGGATGTATTCCAGAAGCATGGTCACAACGAAGTTGACACGGCAAGAGCCTACGGCGAAGGCTCTTCGGAAGAGATGTTGGGTGAGCTGGAGTATCAGAAGAGAGGTATTGTCTTGGATACCAAGTACTACCCTACTGCGAACTTTGCCGGTCCCAATGCTGTACCAGGATGGTCTACAGATGGCCATCTTGACGAAAAAGGGCTCAGAGAGAATCTGGAGAAGAGCTTGAAAGCCTTGAAAACAGACCAGGTCGATATGTGGTATCTCCATGGACCGGATAGAACTGTGCCATACGAGACCACCCTGAAGGTTGTGAATGATCTCTACAAGGAGGGAAAATTCAAGAGACTTGGAGTCAGCAACTACATGGCCTGGGAGGTTGCTCAGATGAGCGAGTTGTGCAAACAGCATGGCTGGAAACAGATCGATGTATACCAAGGAGTGTACAACGCTCTGCATCGTTCTGTCGAGCTCGAGCTATTCAGCTGTCTGCGGAAGTACGGTGAGTAGTACTCATATAAACACAAACTGCAGCCCTCCTTAAGAACACCTACTAATCTTCCATTCCTCTAGACATATCCTTCTACAACTACAATCCCCTCGCGGGAGGCTATCTCACCGATAGATACCACCGCGACGACAGCGAAGTAGAAGCCGGCTCTCGCTTCGATGCTAACAAATGGCAAGGCAAAATGTACCGTGGCCGGTACTGGAACGCACAATACTTCGATGCGCTCGACATTCTCCGGCCCGTAGCAAAGAAGCACGGCCTGACAGAAGCAGAGTCTGCATTGCGATGGATGACGCACCACAGTCAGCTCAAGCGTGAGCATCTTGACGCGATCATCATTGGCGCATCGTCCGTGAAGCATATCGAGCAGAATTTGGTAGATTTGGAGAAACCTGCACTTCCGGATGAAGTTGTGGAAGCACTCGATCAGGGATGGGAGGGCTGTAAGGCTATTTCGCAGAAGTATTTCCATTAGTGAAAAATGTTGGGAAAGAGATGCTTCTATCAGGTACTCGGAAGAACTGCTTTGCCACGACGTTTCTTTTTATGAAAAGAAATGAGGAGTTGTGCCAGATCATACAGCTTCCAACGCCTACATGCTTGCCTGATCAAGATCAGACAGCCTTGTTGGCCGAAAGTGTGAGAATGCTACTCGAATATGAGGTTTTCTCGGCTGCGAAACATACTGCTTCGAGCTAAAAGACGGATAGGAGACGGGGCTGATGATGAGGATCATATGAGGCTTCGCATATTGAAAGATACCTTACGGGATGATAGACTCGAAAGGGAAGGAGGCGTTCGTTAGAGATACAATACTTACTACGGACCATGTGTAGAGAAGAAGCGTGAATCAATGATGTGTTCAACTTACGTGATGACTCAGCAAGTCATAGAACCGCCTACATGTGCTCAAGAGTCAAAACATGGGAACATCGAAGCAGATTCAAAACCTCAGGAAACGCCATTGAAACAATACATACCTTACTTACACCACAGTTAATATTTACAAATCATGCAAGAAAGCTATCCTTCGACTGCCTCTGTTTCGCCTCCCTCTCAATGCTATCTCACATGCTAATGAATACGCACCGGTCTGTCGTCCATGCGTCTATTCACCTATTCTCCCTTGAGTTTGTCTTGCTTTACGCTGAAAGCATCTTCTAATAGACGTTTTTCCTCCAAAAGATGGCTGCTCTTCAAACCAGTAGCCACTGATGCACTAGGGTTACGTCCAGCATACATGACGTGCTTCCTGTCGTGGTGCTCAGTGTTGTTCAACAGAGTCTCGATACGAGGTTGAGTGAAACTCCATGCACCAGCATTGAGAGGCTCTTCTTGACACCAGACAATGTTTTGCGCGTTAGGATAGCTGTCCAAATTCTCCTTGAGCTGTGCCCATGGGAAGGGGTTGAGTTGTTCGAGACGGACAATGGCAGTGTTCTTGATATCGTTGGTTTCTCTGTACTTGAAAAGTGCTGCGAAGACTTGACCTGAGCAGAGAATGACACGTTCGATCTTGTCGTGACTGTCAATCTTGAAAGTCGCGTCGGCGTCGTGGGCTGGATCAGGGATGATCCATTGGAAGGCGCTCTCGCCAGTAAAGTCCTCAAGCTTGGATCGTGCAAGAGGGTGACGGAGCAAGCTCTTACTGAAGAACGAAATCAATGGCTTGCGGAACTGTCGGTTCATTTGGCGGCGGAGAATGTGGAAGGAGTTTGCTGGGGTGGTACAGTAGACGATCTGCATGTTGCAGTCCTGGTGCTGGCGATCGAGCTTCTCTGGTGCTGGGAAGATACGTGGGTCTTCATTACATAGCTGAAGGAAGCGCTCCATACGGCCAGAACTGTGTTCGGGTCCTTGGCCGTCGTATCCGTGTGGCAAGTTCATAACAAGACCGGAACGTTGCAGCCATTTGACCTCTCCAGATGCAATGAACTGATCAATAACACACTGTGCGTTGTTGGCAAAGTCACCGAACTGCGCTTCCCAAATGACGAGAGCAGTGGGGGAGGAGAGCGAGTAGCCGTACTCAAATCCTAGGGCACCGTACTCGGACAAGCTTGAGTTGGCGATGACGAATGATCCTTGATCTTCACTGATGTGCTTCAGGGGAGTGTAAGTGTCTTCGCTCTCTTGGTCGTGCAGCACAGCGTGTCGTTGAGAGAAGGTGCCACGCTCTACGTCCTGACCAGAAACACGGACGTGGTGACCTTCCTTGACGAGTGTTCCAAACGCTAGAGCTTCTCCAGTAGACATGTCAATGTTCTTGCCCTCCTCAACACTCTTCGTCCTGTTAGCCAAGATACGCTTGAGGTTCTTGTGCACTTGGAATCCTTCTGGAGGCTGTCCAATGACTTTAGCAACCTGCTTCAGGGTATCTGCGTCGACGGCGGTAGGCTCATGTGGCAGGATCTCGGTTGCCAATTCCTTTGGCGACTTGAAGCCATTCCAGGCGCTAGTCAGCCACTCTCGAGAGTTTGGTTGATAGTCCTTGGACTTGGCGAAAGACTCCTCGAGCATTCCCCAGACCCAGCTCTTGTGCTCTTCGATGTCCTCCTTGGTGAAAGTCTTGGCGTCGAGGAGTTGCTGGGTGTATTTGTCGAGAACCGGCAGCTGCTCGTTGATCTTCTTGTACATGAGTGGCTGAGTGAAAGATGGCTGATCGGTCTCGTTGTGACCTTGCTTTCTGTAGCAGACAATGTCGACGACAACGTCCTTCTTGAACTCGGCACGCCAATCAGCGGCGAGCTGACAGACGAAGTTCAGGGCTTCGACATCATCACCATTGACGTGGAAGATAGGAGCCTCGACGAACTTGGCCAGATCGGAGCAGTATGGAGTAGAACGAGCGAAACGTGGGTCAGTGGTGAAACCGATCTGGTTGTTGACAATCAAGTGAATGGTACCGCCGGTCTGGTATGCTGGCAAGCCAACGAAACCCATGGTTTCGTACACAATTCCTTGTGCAGCAAATGCAGCATCACCGTGAAGCAGGACACCCATGGCAGAAGTGGCTTTCTCTTCGTCATTGTTATAGTGGAGAATAGCACGGGTCTTGCCGAGCACAACAGGGTCCTCGGCTTCCAAATGAGACGGATTGGCGACCAGAGAGAGTTGCACGCGCTTTCCAGAAGGAGTTGGACGCTCGAAGTTCATACCCAGATGGTACTTGACATCTCCAGAGCCCTCGTCAGATGGCTCAGCAGATCCACCGAATTCGGAGAAGATCGACTCGTTTGGCTTGCGCACCACGTTGGACAGCACGTTCAGACGACCTCTGTGAGGCATTCCAATGACAATATCCTTGACACCATAGTCGACAGAACGATCGATGAGGGCTTTCATACCAGGGATGAGCGACTCACCACCTTCCAGACCGAAACGCTTATCGTTGGGGTACTTGGTAGCCAGGAAAGACTCAAACGAAGACGACCAAATAAGTCGGTCGAGGATTCGTCGCTTCTCGTCCACGGAGTATTTGTATGGCTGGGGAACTTCCACTCGTTCTCGCAACCAATCGCATTGCTCTCTGTCTGCGATGTGAATGTACTCAACGCCATATGGACCACAGTACAAGCGCTCGCAAGCATCAATGATCTCACGCAGGGTCATCTTCTCTCGGCCGTCTTTTGCGAAACGGGGTAAGATACCAGGCCCAAGGGTGAGCTCCATGTCCATGTCCTTCTCAGTGAAGTTATATGTCTTCAATTCAAGCTCTTTCGGGGTGGATTGATTGAGATCCTTAATCCCAAGTGGGTCGATCTTGGCCTTGTGATGTCCTCGTGCCTGGTAAGCTCGTACCAGCAGCTGTACCTTCAAGTGGTTAAGCACTTCGCTGCTCTGGCCAGCTGCAGCGCCAACGGCACCAGAAGGAGCAATGACACCGCCTGCGGGGGGAGGGACTATCGTAGGGGGTGGAGTGAAGGCTCTAGAGACAGGCATATCACCTGATTCCATCTGAGTAGCAGAAGCATTAGCACATGTCCATGCACTTACTGTGAAGCTCGTTGTCCTTACATTTTTGAAGTAGTGCTGCCAGCTTACGTGGACAGACGATGGGTCGCGCTGCCATTCCGAGTACATCTCATCCACGTAGCCGGCAGTGTTGCCCGTCAAGAAGGAGTCTGAGGGATCAACGCCCTGATCTGTCCTTTCCGCGGCTTGTGCATACTGGCGATGTTGGGCTGTGAAGGCATTGTACGAAGAGACGCCGAGATCTCGTCGTTTCGTTATCAGGGCGGTTCGGGAGGCGCTCTGAGGTGCTGCGCTGGAAAAGGCTCTCGCGGAGCTACCGGTGGCCAGGCGTTTGCTGCATCGAGACAGCTGGGAGAGCAGCATGGCTGCTGCGCTGGGAGGGCGGTTCAGCAGTTTCGCGCGGCTGAGGTGTATATGAGTCGCTTCACACGCGGCGACGCGCTGATGAGGAGTCGGGAGGCGGGAGAAGAGGCAGTAGTATCGGATGGGAGAGGAGGCAAGGAGGACAGGTGAGGTGTTGTTTCTGTTGCGTGCGAGTGTGCACGAGATGAGGCGAAGCGAGCTACAAAAGTGTACAAAGTGACAAAGATTCCGTTCCAACCACGTTGACGGCAAACGGCACGAGTCGGAAGTCTGTTGTCATAGTTCTACAGGATACCCACACACGGCACTGCGTTCGGATCCCGGGATCGTTCTATGTGAACTTGTGAAGAAGTCTGCAAACTCCACAACATGTTCATCACATTCACCTCAGTTTCTATTGGCAGTCGATAGCTGTAGACTCCAATACCAGTACATACCTTATGTACCTATCAAGACCAGCGTCGACTTCCACGTCCCTCCAGCAAACTCCTTCGCCACCACGAAGCAATCCAATGCACTGTTGACATTAAGGGTGAATTCAGAACGGATCTCGGGGCCGACTTGACCACGAATACATTTCTCGCAGATCGATTATACCCTAACAGCTCACAAAGTCTATTGGCATTTGGCACCGAGAATATGGCGACCATAAGCATAACCCAGTGCTGTCGATGCCAATCGCAAATGATGTATGTTCTTTCATAAGAGCCGCTACGCTTTGCGCACAGGCATGTGCTCTGCTCCAGATCTCCCGCTCTCTCATTCGGTGTATGGCCATCAGATCGAGAAAAGACCAAAAGCGTCTTCCCAATACAGGCGATCAGAACGAGCTCACAACGGTATGGCATCGGCTACAGCTCGAGCGATCTACCTGCGGTTCTCCGAACCTCCCCGATCTCAGTCATTTCCAGATCCTCCCAGGTTTCCACGCTCCGCCCAACCCTTAACATCTGGTTAGACGCCGCACAGCACTGGGTAGCGACTTTCTTCAGCCGATTACTTTGGCTGGAGTCAATCTCCTCCTGCTATCAAGACCTCAAAGGCAGTGATGGGCGGCCGATTGAGAAAAGCCTCGCTTCAAGTTCCATTCATCTAGTTCGTCTTTTGGTCGTTGAGCTGCTTGAAGGTTGAGCGAATACCATGTTCCATTGGAAGGGTCCGGTTCCCCATCTCGACCATTGCGCCTGTGAATGGTGATGACGTGTGTGCTGTCCAGTCCTGCCGTCCGTATTGAATATACGCAAGAGATAATGAATCTACTACGACAATGTCCAGCGAGCTGTATATGAACGACATTGCATTGTGGCAAAACAAGGCGTCAGCCATGGCTCCGCCCTACTACAGCTTGGCCCGGCTGCATGCTTCCCTCGAACTGTACTTTTCCACGCTGTTGTCGCCGTCTCCGAACAGCGATGGCACTCTCCATCTCGGGACCAGACATGCAGTTGATCAACAGCTGTGTCTTATTCATTCCCTTACTCCGCCTCATGCAACTTTTTCTGAGCATGTGTCTGCTTAAATGATGGCGCGTCCTGCCACAAACCAGCGCTTTGCGCAACAGATCGTATCGTAGTCGGACCACCCGTAGCCGTGGCAATAGCAAGATCCGTAACGAGCACGACGGCGAGGCCCTGCAAGACCAGCCAACCCATAGTCTTTGGCGGAGGTGCTGGCGTCTTTTGCAGACTCAGGAACGTTCTCTGCTGTTGGATCATGTGTGGTCGCCGTGGTCGCGTCGTGTTTCTCGTTGGCAGCATGTTCACTTGCAGGATGAGAGACGATAGGTGGCAGTAACGTCGTATGTAGTCTGGATATGACCGTATATAGAACAGAACTATATAGTACATACCTTAAGGTACATGTATAAGCCTATAAGGTAGGATAGTTCTAGTGTGGCTTAATTTGCTTTCACGCTAGCCGTACCGCTCAGAGCTTACGTTTGACAGATGCTGCTGCGGTCGCTGCCAACTAAGAGTTCTATTGTACAGAAACAGGGTGATCAAGACTACCTACACCCTACTGCACCAGTACCCTCCAGGAAACAGGCACATTGAGCAGCGCAGCAGTCTGCGTTTGCGTCTTCGATTCTTGACCCTCGCTCGCTCGCTTCCCTCCTCCCTCGCGCGACACTCCTGTAACTCAGCCTTGGACGACCCGGACGACCCTGAACCCCAGCCTATTGCATAAGCGCATACCCAGCATAGCATACATAGCAAGCATTGCTTCACTGCCCACGCGTACCGACCCGATTGATTCGCCTCCTGCAGGACAGGTAGTGTCGTTAAGGAAGAGAGAAGGGGATTCTGATGGTGGAGCTGTAGCGTGCGCGAACTCCACCTCTGGGGCGCCAGCAGCGAGCCTCGAGGCCGCCTGACAATGGCAGCCAGCGGCCAGCACAAAGACGACGATGCCGACCTCCTGGGCTTGGGCGACGGCGACAACCCTGATGGCCCATACTACAACAGCGGCCAGCGCCCGCCCGTGACTGACGAGCGCATATTACATGACTACGATCTACATGGCCGAATCAGTACCTCCCACGATGACTTTGTCGGCACCAGAGCGAATCCGTCCTCCTCGTCGACCATGCCTGGGGGATCAGCATACCACCCTTCTGGTCTAGATCCTCCTCCAACCTTGGGCCAACAAGGACGGCAAATGTCGCAGACTTCGGCCTTGAACAACTACCAGAGATACTCGGACGCTGATGACCATTTCTCGGACTCGGCCTCGGTGCAGGGAGGCTACTATGCAGCAGGAGGTGGCATCGACGAGGATGCGATGCCCATACAGCATGGCAAGGGCAAGCACCGGAATCGCAACAGCATTATGAGCTTAGGGGGAGGCATCATGGGAAGGGTGAAGAATACATTCGGCATGGGACCAAAGTACAGCGAGATGGACCTGCCATTGACGGAGCAGAGAGCGAGGGGAGATACCACGAGTACTGCTGGACCATCAGCAGAGCGTACGACGCCCGGCTCGAAGTTCAAATTCGGCCTTCCTGGGTTCACCAAGAAGGTCGACCCCTCCACATTGGGACCCCGGATAATTCACCTCAACAACCCGCCTGCGAATGCCACGAACAAGTGGGTCGACAATCACGTCTCGACAACAAAATACAACGCCGTTACTTTCGTGCCGAAGTTCTTGTTTGAACAGTTCAGCAAGTATGCCAACTTGTTCTTCTTGTTCACAGCCATTCTCCAACAAATTCCAAATATCAGCCCGACAAATCGCTACACCACGATCGTGCCGCTCGGCATCGTCTTGTTGGTTTCTGCCATCAAAGAGGCTGTTGAGGATAATAGGCGTCGTTCACAGGATCGAGAACTGAACAGAAGTCCGGCGCGTGTGCTACGAGGGACTACCTTCCAAGATGTGCGATGGATCGACATCAAGGTTGGCGATATCGTCCGTGTTCATTCCGAGGAGCCTTTCCCGGCCGACATCGTATTGCTCGCTTCGTCTGAGCCTGAAGCTCTGTGCTATATCGAAACTGCCAACCTCGACGGAGAGACCAATCTTAAGATCAAGCAAGGTATTCCAGAGACGGCCAATTTCGTGTCTGCTGCAGAGCTTGCTCGACTGGGAGGTCGCGTGCGAAGCGAACAGCCTAACAGCAGTCTGTATACGTATGAGGCGACGTTGACAATCCAGGCTGGAGGGGGCGAGAAAGAGCTGCCTCTCCAGCCAGATCAGCTGCTCCTTCGGGGCGCAACCCTTAGAAACACGCCGTGGATCCAAGGTGTCGTGGTGTTTACCGGCCACGAGACGAAGCTCATGCGAAATGCCACAGCCACGCCGATCAAGCGAACTAACGTCGAGCACAGAGTCAACACTCAGATTCTCATGCTTGGAGGAGTCCTGATCATTCTTTCGGTGATTTCGTCCGTAGGCGACATTGCATTACGGCAGACAATTGGCAAACGACTCTGGTTTTTGCAATATGGCGACACAAATCCAGCACAGCAATTCTTCAGCGACATCTTCACCTACTGGATTCTGTACTCCAACTTGGTGCCCATCTCGCTCTTCGTGACTGTCGAGATTATCAAGTACTATCAAGCTTTCTTGATCAGCAGCGATTTGGACATCTACTATCCATTCAATGATACACCAGCGAACTGCCGAACAAGCTCATTGGTTGAAGAACTTGGCCAAGTGGAATACATTTTCTCAGATAAAACTGGCACGCTGACCTGCAATATGATGGAGTTCAGACAAGCTAGTATCGGGGGAATACAGTATGCTGGCGATGTGCCTGAGGACCGGAGGGTGGTTGAAGGTGAAGAAGGTGGCAACGGAATCTACGACTTCAAGGCACTTGAGCAACACCGCAGAAGTGCTGAGCTGGGTGAAGTCATCCACCAGTTCCTGAGCCTGCTCTCTACCTGTCACACCGTCATTCCAGAAGTGAAGGCCGAAAAGCCCGGGGAGATCAAATATCAGGCGGCGTCACCCGACGAAGGTGCGCTCGTAGAGGGAGCCGTGGAACTTGGCTACAAGTTCATCGCGCGAAAGCCGAAGCTGGTGACAATTGAGCTTGGCGGCCAGCATTACGACTATGAGCTGCTTGCAGTCTGCGAATTCAACTCGACCAGGAAACGGATGAGTTGTATCTACAGATGCCCTGATGGCAAAATCCGGTGCTATACCAAAGGTGCTGACACGGTGATTCTCGAACGCCTTGGACGGCGAGATGAGATGGTGGAGCGGACACTTCTTCACCTAGAAGAGTATGCCGCTGAAGGTCTCCGAACGCTGTGCTTGGCTATGCGCGAGGTTCCTGAGTCAGAGTTCCGCGAGTGGTGGGAAGTCTACAATATCGCGCAGACCACCGTCAGTGGCAATCGTGCGGAGGAACTGGACAAGGCTGCTGAGATTATCGAACACGACTTCACGTTGTTAGGAGCAACGGCTATCGAGGACAAGCTGCAGGACGGCGTGCCCGATACGATTCATACCCTGCAGACGGCTGGCATCAAAGTCTGGGTCTTGACTGGCGACCGACAAGAAACAGCCATCAACATTGGCATGTCATGTAAACTCATCAGCGAAGACATGACACTCTTGATCATCAACGAAGAGAACGCGAGCGATGTCAGGAACAACATACAGAAGAAGCTCGACGCCATCAATTCGCAGCGCGCTGGAGGGGTCGAGCTGGAAACACTAGCCCTCGTCATTGATGGCAAGTCTCTGACCTACGCGTTGGAAAAGGATCTGGAGGAGCTCTTCCTCGGTCTCGCTGTCATGTGCAAGGCCGTCATCTGTTGTCGAGTGTCACCTCTGCAAAAGGCATTGGTCGTGAAGCTGGTGAAGCGCCACTTGAAAGCCATTCTCCTCGCGATTGGCGACGGCGCCAACGACGTCTCCATGATACAAGCCGCGCATATCGGCATTGGTATCTCCGGAATGGAAGGTCTGCAAGCCGCGCGATCTGCAGATGTCTCGATCGCCCAGTTCCGTTTCCTCCGCAAATTGCTACTAGTTCACGGTGCATGGTCATACCAGCGAATCAGCAAAGTTATTCTGTACTTCTACTACAAGAATACCGCACTCTTCATCACGCAGTTCTGGTATTCGTTCCAGAACGCCTTCTCGGGACAAGTCATTTACGAGTCTTGGACACTATCGTTCTTCAACGTTATCTTCACAGCTCTGCCGCCTTTCGTCCTCGGCATCTTTGACCAATTCGTCAACGCCAGAATGCTCGATCGATATCCTCAACTCTATCAGATCACGCAAAAAGGCTTGTTCTTCCGTACGCACAACTTTTGGTCATGGGTCGGTAATGGCTTCTACCACTCGGTCATCCTCTACTTTGCCAGCCAAGCAATCTACTGGCGTGATGGAGTACTTTCCGACGGTAAGGTCGCAGGACACTGGGTATGGGGTACAGCCCTCTACACAGCCGGCCTGGTCACCGTGCTCGGTAAGGCAGCGCTCATCACCAATATGTGGACCAAGTACACTGTCATCGCCATACCCGGATCTCTAGCCATTTGGTTCATTTTCTTGCCCGTCTACGCCACAGTCGCACCAAAGCTTGGGTTTTCCACAGAATACATCAACGTGCTTCCGGTACTACTGACTGATCCCGAATTCTGGCTGATGTCGATGGTGATTTTGCCTGCCTTGTGTCTCATTCGAGATTTTGCATGGAAATATGCCAAGAGGATGTATTATCCTCAGGCATATCATCACGTTCAAGAGATTCAGAAGTACAATATCCAGGATTACAGGCCGAGGTATGTTCTATCTTGCTGCCTTCTGCTCCTTCGCATTACTGACTAGAACTGACTTTTGCACTTGCAGAATGGAACAATTCCAAAAAGCCATACGAAAAGTTCGACAAGTGCAACGCATGCGAAAACAGCGTGGATATGCCTTTTCACAGACTGATGAATCGCAAGCGAGAGTGTTGCAGGCTTATGATACAACGAGGGAGAGAGGCAGATATGGTGAAATGGCTAGTGGCAGGAAGTAGTAGCCTGCTCAGAGGGTACAGCGTGTCAGCATTTGTTGCAGCATGGCGCTGGAGTTCCGGGAGATATTCACTGAAGCTACGGCAAGAGTGGCGAATGGACAGCTTCGTGGCGTAAGTTCTGCGAACACTTTCTTGTGCATGAGTGTTCCATGCAAGTGTATACAGCGATGCGATGTAAGAAGAAACGGACGAGAGCACGCATGATACCACCGATCCACAGTGTTTGAGTATACCTAAGGTACTTTCATGCCCGCAGTCGCTCTTTTCCTTCTCCATACATCCTCCTTCACGAGTGAGTCCTGATAAAACCCACATCCCATCACGAGAACTCAGGCTTCTGATCCGCGCCCTCCACAGGTTTCGTATAGCCCAAACGATCCTTATTATAAAACTCCACAGCAATCTATCTCCCCCCAAATCGAACAAAAGTCAGCAAAAATCTTTCTACTCACTATACCACACAATAACAACAACAACAACAACAACACACGCCAAATTACAGTATACCTATATCCATTTCGAAAAAAAAGAAGAAGGAGAAGAAGAAGAAGAAGAAGAAAAAAACTTACCCCATGATCAGCCGCCCCCCCATCCAAACTGCCCGATTTCACACAAGTCATATCCGGCATCACCTCCAGCTCAGTATACAACGACGAGCCGCAATTCGGACAAAACCAATGCTTGTTGATTTTGCCCGATGCGCCGATCGCATCGTAGTCTTTGGGAGAACCTTGGGTGACGCGAAAAGTGTTTCGTGGGACGACGACGTTGGAGGTATAAGCTGCGCCGGACCATTTTTGACAATCTTGGGGGGATAGAGGGTTAGTTTTGTTTCTTGGTTTTTGGTTTCTTCTTCTGCATTCTTTCTTTGGGGGTTTCTTTGGGGGGGTGGAGTAGGACTGTACCTGTGCAGTGGCAGAGAGCTGTTACTGCTGGTTCGCCTGTGTATTCGTAGTGGACTTGGCCACACATGCAGGAGCCTTTGGCCATTGGTGCGATTGCTTTTTTTGATGCGGACTGCTGGGTACTTGGTAGGGAATGAAACAACTCGATCTCTTGATATGGGAGTGTGATTGGAGATGGAGAGAGAGGGAGGGAGTGTAAAGAAAAGCTAGGAAGGTGAACCTATTCTTGTATGCCGCCGTGCGACCGCGCTTCGTGATAATAATCATATCCTGTTCAAGGCTGTGTTACATACCCCTCATTGCCTGCACTTGAGGGGCTGCTGATCTTGCTCGGACGTGAGGAAGACGTCTTTTTGGTCTTGTTGACACGCATGTGCATTGTGTGGAGGTGTGCAGTGGGTTCATAGATGGCACCGGAAGGCTGACGGAGGATGGCAGAAGATTAGAAGAAAGGGAGTTCGGTGGAGGAAGAGTGTTGTTATACAAAGTATTAATTATCACACCGTGATGGACCGTGGAGCGGATGCGATTGGCTACGGACTTTGCCAAACGCTGCTGTTATCGAGAACTATCCACCAGGCATAAATCGACTTCTGGTCTTCGACCATCCATATCGGCATTTGGACGGATATCAGCAAGAAGGTCTGACAAGACTGCATACCGACCCGATATAGGTCTGTCTCTGGAGTCTGATATGATTGCTTGCATGCCAGGAATGAACAGGCACGATGTCATTCACTCACTCATTCACTCCTTTGACCTACTAACAAAATGAACACAAACATGCGCGGAAGGTGAGAGCAGCAAGTCTCACATGGACATGATAAGATCTTGCCAATGGAAGTCACATACAGGCAGTATTCACCTATAAGACGTTCACAACAGTGGTATACATACAACTTCTTTCTACTCCTCGGTACTTCTCTTCTCCTCATCCTCTCTACTATATCAACATGTCTCCAATGCGGACAGTCACAAACGATCTTGGATCACCACGGTACACGTTCACCAGCAGAGCACATCCGAGATCAAGACAGCCTTCGAACAATACCACAATGGGCCGGCGAAGCGATAGCAAAGAAGACCAATGGCACTCGACTCAACCGCAACCGAGGGTCGACAGCTGTATAGAGTCTCCCGCCATGACCACACGACCGCTCGGGACAGTCCACCCAATGGATGCTTGCTACCGGAAAGTGGCCCCATACTTCAAAGACTTGTCAAAGCAAGACTGGAACAAATACGTGCGACGCGTTGGAATTTCCGATAGCAAACTGAAAGCAAGACTATCTCTCCCGCAACCTGACGGCTTCTGGAAATCCACAGCATCGCCGCACCCTGGAGGTAGTGTCTTCGATGAGAGCAGACATATTGCAGACAACCCTCAATCACGCAAGCAGCAGGACCTTCGATGGCAGAGTAATCTCAAAATACCACCGACTAGTCATGACGACGACGACTATAGTGGTGTACAGTCCAAGCAAGGACCGGAACCTTCCCCTGCGAATCTGAAATACAACGAGTCCAGACAACAAGCTGAGCGGGAGTATAACAACAACAACTTCACATCACCTTCTCCTCGCTGGAAATATGATGAAAGGGAGGAGGAACAAACCCATCATCCCTCTCTATCAACCCAAGCAATACGACATACGAGTCTCGTGCCGCTTCGTGATTACCATCGATTTGGAACTAAGGAGGGACGGTTTTTATATGGAAGTCGTTTTCATCATCATCATCATGATAGCATGATTCAAAGCTGGCTGCAAGAAACACTTCATAACATATCCGTGACAGGCGAAGTATATGATGACGAGGATGATGATAATGATGGTGATGAGTCGGAAATTTTGAAAAAGGAGCTTGGGGATGAGAAAGAGAGAAATCGGATTTTGCGGAGAAGGCTTCGGACCGTGGAGGATGAATGTGTTGATCCTCGGGTTGGGTTTTTGGGAACATAAGGTACATATGTAAAGGGAGGAAGAAAGGGAGGAAGATTGGTAGTTGTGTTTGGGAGTAGGGGACTAGTGAAGTGAAGGGAACAGGTGCAAAAAGAAAAAGAGAAAAGACCGTGAAACTCTAAAATATGTACAAATACCTTGTCATTGTTATCAACCACGAATACAGATAACGTAAGGTCGTCCTTCGTTTTCTCATCCTCCTACAAACCGAATACCGTATCCAGCCCTCCATCAATTCTCCAACACATACCGATATCTCGGCTTCCCATCCTCAAAGTCCAACAAAGCCTGATTCGCATCCTTCATGGAGCGTTTCTGAATCCACGGCTTAACCTTCTGCCTCGCAGCAAGCTGAAACATCTCCCGAATTTCCGCAGGAGATCCAATCAAAGAACCCACCAACTTCACTTTTTTCAAAATCAACGCCATCGCCGCAAATGGCGGAAGAACATCATCGGGCGCTCCCACTTGCACAAACGTGCCTCCGACATCCAGCAGATCCAAGTATGCGCCTAGAGGCATTTTCGGAGACGAGACGGTGCAGATGATCACATCGAGGGTGCTCCGGAATTTCTGCGCCCACCCGTCGTCTGCTCCTGTCGCGATGAGATCGTCGGCGCCCATAGCCAGCGCGTCGGATTTTTTGCTGTCGTTGCGCGAAATCGCCACGACGGTATCTGCTCCCAGCGCTTTGGCGAACATGATGGCCATATGGCCCAGTCCGCCGATGCCGATGACTCCGACGCGTTTGCCCGGGCCGACGCCGTTTTGCTTCAGCGGCGAGTAGACGGTGACGCCGCCGCAGAGCATGGGAGCGGCTTCTTCGGAGGGGATGGAGTCGGGAATGTGGAAGACGAAGTGGCCGGAACCTCGCCAGTATTTCGCGTAGCCGCCTTGTGCTTTGGCGCCACTGGGCCATTTTCCGCCGTAGGTCATGATGAAGTTGTTTTTGCAGAATTGTTCGTCGTCGTTGTTGCATTGGTAGCAATCTCCTCGTAGGCAGGACCCGGCTTGCGCTCCGACTCCTACGCGGTCGCCGACTTTGATGCCCGATTGCACGTCTTTGCCTACTCGGATGGCTTTGCCGACGATCTCGTGGCCGACGACGACGGGATAGTCGGTCGCGCCCCATCCAGAGCCTACGAGAAGGAAGGGTTAGAGAGGATCTCAGGTAGGGACAACGTGATCTGTGGAAAAAAAAGCTAGTGAGCACTTACGAAGGACATGCAAGTCAGATCCACATACACCACAGTGAGAGATCTGGTTGAGTAGATCAAAATTAAATCAGTATATAGATCTTTCCACCAGCAACAGGACATTTTTTTTTTCACCCGATCAATCTCACCTCGATATCAACGTCTGTGTCTTCCCACTCCTTGGGCTCGTATCCTTGCCACACCATGTTCCCGTCGGCGGAATGTTTGTCGAGGCCGCACCATCCTTCGAATGCAGAGTCCGAAGCCATTTTTCGAAGAGTTTTTTGGGAGGTGATAGATGACAGAGAGAGAGAGAGAGAGAGAGGAAGGGAGAAAGAGAGAAAGAGGGAAAAAAGGTGTGTCTGGGCGAGTGTAGTGTAGGGTATATAGATATAAAGCCCTGCTTCCTGCTAGTACCTTACCTTATTATACTAGAGCTTAGAACTGCGACCTTATGTACCTACATACTTGCTGACGTTTCGCTCGTAAGAATGCATAAGTCCAGGTGGGTCTGAACTCTGCCTCTGCCCAGCAGATTATGTTAGCATAAGGTAAGGTATGTCGAGCCAAGACTGTTGCCGAGCAGCGCAGAGCAAGTTGCAGTTGCAGTTGCGCTCATATTGCGGATGTTTGGTGGCCATGACGCGGCGAGAAAATCGACATCGACATCAACATCGACATCGACATCGACATCAACAGGGGGCTCGTCCCGGCTGTGTCTTTGTGTGCTTGTGTATGCGCATTAAGCTCGGAAGACTCTCGGCGGTATTGGTGGTGGTGGTGGTGGTTCCTTGCACTGTGACGATGATGATGATGATTGCCTCTTCGCCTCTTGGCCCGGGACTTGGTGGAATAGAATAGAACTAGAAGTGAGAGGTACATGTACAATGCAATCTAATCTCTCGGTGCTTCATCACCATCTTCGGTCTTTCTGGCGCCTACAAAGTGGCCGCTCATCCGCCAAACATCCTCCTCGGACCGCAGGATCACCATCATTCCGCTGACAGCCTGGCCTGACTTTTAACTGTCTTATGTCCATTCTGTATTATGATTATTATGTACTACAGTACATGTACGTGTACCTGAGGATACGAGTGCCGAATGACGCAAGCAAGATTATTATTTCTACCACCATCATCACCAAATCCCTTACTGTAGAAGCCGTCCGTACATATACAATAGTCAATTATCTATTACGCGCCAGCATGCATATCTTCTCGTCACGGTGATGCTCTGACGCCTCGGAATTGGTATACCAGCCACCGCTGATCAGATTGGCTTCCACCTGCTTCCACCGAGAGAGCTTCTCTGGGTGTTTGAGGTCGAGATCACCCAGTCTCGCATCAATCACATCGCCCGAGCGTTTCACAAACAGCGTGCAGTCTCGAAGCGTCATGGCCTTGCAGAGCGACTGGAGGGAGTCATCATCATCCTCTGATGTCTTCAAGACCCCCACCCGATCAAATTCCGCCTGGCATATTCGAAGTTGCTGCAGCAATGGCTGTGCCTGCGTGAGAAGATAGTCGCGGATTGGGGCATCCGTCGTGATGGCATAGACGGAGCGCGTACGGTGCGCGGTGTCGGGGCTGATGAGGTCCAAAGGACAGCTTTCTTGCGCGTCTGTCGCAGTGCAAATGCGCTCGGACGCTCGATGCGCTCGCACGGCACACGTGCGACACCGTCTGGCATCAGGAGGAGCGTTGGGCGAAGGGGCAAGCCACTTCGGTTTCAGCTGTAGCAGGACCTCGCCCGCGTCGGGCGTCATGTCTGTCACCAACATTCCCGACATTGCGCGATCTGGAAGCACATGTTCCCAGCGATGACGGGGCCGCAGCACGTCTTCCAACATGGCATTGAGCGACGCGGTCAGGTCGTGATGCAAGGTGATGAGCTCATGTTCGACGAGATGTTCTGCTGGAAACAGAGGCGCGAAATTCACTTCCAGCGCCTGCAGCTGCTCTTCGGCAGTCTGCACATGGGACAGAAGCTTGCCCACGCGAAGCAGCTTTCTCTGCAACCGTCGTGGCACTGCTTCGTTCCGCTCTGGCAGGATCCTGAACACGAAGTTGGCGCCGCCCTCGTCGAGATATACGAGTCGGCATTTGTGGGCGTGTAGAGCCATCGCGCCCTGGGACTCGGCCTGGGACTCGGTCGCATACAGACACAGGCTTGGCGTCTCGCGTGCCACGAACCAGACAGGGATTCCGCTCATCGTGCATGAAGGTGAGAGATTCCATGAAGAAGTTGATATGGATGAAGAACGGAGGAAGAACTAATCACGAGGTAAGTGAAGTGAGCGAAGTGAAGTATGTATGTACACAGAACCAGAGAACAAAGGTCGTCATCATCATCATCGTCTTCGTCTTCGTCGCAGTATTGAGAGCCGAGCCGTCACGACTTTAACCGCGAGTGAGTATTCGTGTTGGTGTGTGTTGCCCTGAACGAGCGTTTCCCGCTGCGCATCCTTCATGGGACTACCTTTTACTTCGTAGAGAACTACAGTACTACATGTACCTGACTGTTGGCGTAGTCTCATGCAGCGCACGCGACCGCATACATGTCCAGTACCGTCCAAGCATGCATTTTCATATATCGCGGCTGTATACAACTACCTACAGTCACCTTCCAGCTCGGGTTAATAGTCTACCCGCACCTTGAATTACCTAAGGAGGGTTAGTTACCCGTCTTTAGGTGCAGAATAC